>CM021103.1:8728189-8884862 GCA_007115665.2 Sequoiadendron giganteum
TTTTAATTCTTCACAAGGTGTTCCTCAAGGAGATCCTTTGTCTCCTTTTTTATTTATCATTTTAGCAGAAGATTTGAGCAAATCCTTCCTCTCAGCTAATTTTCAAGGGAAAATCAAGGGAGTTTTAATTCCTAATTCAAACATTTCAATCACTCATTCCTTATTTGTTGATGACACATTGCTTTTTGTTAAAGTTGTTTTCTCTGAAGCTTTAAATATAAAAAATCTATTGGATAAATATACTAGAGTTTCAAGGCAAAAATTCAATGAAGAAAAGTAAAAAATTTACTTGTTCCACACAAAGTTTCCAATTGAGAAGAGTACAGTTAAATTATTTGGCTTCAAACAAGATCAATTGCCAAGCAAATATCTAGGAATCCCATTTTTTTCAAGTAAAAACAAGGTTTCTTATTGGCATAAAATCATTCAAAGTATTCAATCCAAATTACTTTCTTGGAAAGGGAGATGGCTATCTCTAGCAGGGAAAATTTTTTTGGTTAAAAAAGTTCTATCAACGATTCCCAATTATTTTATGTCTGTTCTAAAAGCTCCTAACTCGATTATTTTTCAAATACAAAAAAATATTAGAAATTTTTTGTGGTCTGGAAATGTTGATAGCAAAATAAAAATTCATCTCATCTTTATTGAAACAATGTATCTTGAAAAATTGAAAGGTGGGGTAGGTCTTCACAATATTCATGAAAGGAATTTGGCAATAGGGACCAAAATGGTTTGGCGTATGTATAAAAATTCTTCTCTTAAATGGTGTTGTCTAATGCAAAATAAATACTTGGACAGTCAGTGTTCTTCAAGAATTTTCACTGTTTCGAATCCTCCTTTGGGTTCTGCAATGTGGAACTTTCTCTTGTCTTGTAGAAAGTTAATCCTACCACATTTAACTTGGGAAATAAATGATGGAAAAGAAGATATTTTTTGGGAAGATTCATGGAACGGGCATAAAAATTTAAAAACCTATAACTTTGGAAACACAATGCCTTTTTTGATACAAAATTGGGGTATAAAAGTTAAAGATTATTTTGATCATGTGGATTCTTTAACCGTAAAGGTCAAATGGAAAGATCTTTCAAATGAATCAATTGATGAAAACCACAAAGATCTCTTTTCAACAATTTTAGGTGAAAGGACAGTCTATGTCGCATCTTCTCCAAATAGGCTAATTTGGTCAAAAGCTCAAAATGGTTGCTACTTTGTTAAAGAGGGATATATTTCACTCACTCAAAAAGTTTCTCAATTACCAGTCCAAAGAGCTTATAAGTTTTGTTGGAATTCAAATTTTTTGCCTAAGGCAGGATGCTTTGCTTGGCTTGCAATACAAAATAAAATTCTAGCAAGTGACAAACTAGAAAAATTGAAAATATTTGCACCTTTTAAATTTGTACTTTGTGAGAAAGTGTTAGAAGATATCAATCATCTCTTTCTTTTGTGTCCACTAGCACAAAATTTCTGGTTATTTGTCATGGAAAACATGAATATTCAGTTAGCTTTACCAAATTCAATATGGGATTTATTCTCAAGTTGGCCTCAGTTATATTCCACATCCTTTTTTGCTAGC
This sequence comes from Sequoiadendron giganteum, assembly GCA_007115665.2. NCBI lineage: Eukaryota > Viridiplantae > Streptophyta > Pinopsida > Cupressales > Cupressaceae > Sequoiadendron > Sequoiadendron giganteum. Next base: position 8,729,763 of record CM021103.1, read on the forward strand.
ATTTGGGTTGTGATCCCTTCCTCTGTATTGTGGTATATTTGGTGGGCAAGAAACAAATGCATTTTTAGGAAAGAAAAGTTGTGTATTGATCATATGTTAGTATCTTTGTAAAACTCTATTTCAAAATCAACTAATGCTTTTGTGGCTAAAAACAAACATATTGGCTCAATCTTTTCTGATTGGGATTAAAAAAATCTATTATCATGGCCTCTTTTTACTCTTCCTTTCAAAGGTAGCCTTCATCAAGTAAATAAAACAAATAGATCAAATATTGTCTGGTCATCTCCTCCCTTGGGGTTTTTTAAGCTAAACTTTGATGGAGCCTCCAAAGGTAATCCAAGTATTTCAGGGGCAGGGGTGGTCATTAGGGATCATAAAGGACTAGTTTTATGTGTTAAATCTTATAAGTTGGAAAGTGGAACGAACAATGTAGCGGAAGCACAAGCATTGTTACAAGGATTAAGTTTAGCATTTAAGTTAAAAATTCCAAAACTTCAGATTGAAGGGGATTCACTTATTTTAATTAATGGTTGTCGGGATCGAAAAATTCAAAACTAGAGGTTGGAATACATAGTTTAGTAAATTTGGAATTTGCTTGAAAAATTAACTCATTTTCAAATCTTTCACATTTACAGAGAAGGAAATATGGTAGCAGATTATTTAGCTAATTTTGGTTGTGATCAGTCAGAAAAGGAAGTGGTTCATATAATCAAACTTGGAAAAATAGATCTTGCTTTGGAAACTATTATTTCTAAAGAGGGAAATGCTCTTTGACTTGAATTAATACATTTGAATCCCATTTACAATTTGCAAAATTTAATATTTACAGTTGTGATTGTCAAGTATTGAGGTGCAAGTTTAAAAATTACATTTTTAAATATGTTTTATTACTATTTAAAATTGTTTTTAACTTGTACGTTTATATTTGGCAATTGCATATGTAAGGTTTATTTGCAAATCCTATGAATCATGAATAGGATAATGAAGTAATATTTGTTGTCATAATCAAAGGGCTCGAAAGTGACGTCCATATGTGACTTCATTTGGTACGCAACATGTCAAATCTTTTGAGTTTTAATCACTCATTTTATTTCAAGGGATTGGGCTCAGAAAGCATGGAAAAGCATGCGAGGAGTACTTCAAAGCATATAAAGTCATGTTTTCTTGAATAGCATGATGTAATATGAGATTTGATATCACATTAAGGTATTTATTGTTACTAACGTGTAATATTTACATGAAATGGCGGGTACTTGAATTTATTTTTAGAAACCCAAAATATTAGTGGCATGTATAAGGTATTTGGCATTTCAGGATAATCATCATATGTTAATGTTGGTGAGTAACATGTGGCTAGCTATGAAGAAAGGATAGTACATTTTCTTTCAATTTTTGATAAATAAATATAAAGGGAATAAATCTAGCACAATAAGGCATGTGCTAGAAGTCATTTCAAAGGTAAATGAAAAGACTGTTTTATTGGAAGCAAACATTCTTTTGTCTATTTATCTCTGCATTTCATAAGGCTTTGTTCATCAAAGTTTGTATAATCTAGTGTGGCGCTATTGTTCGAATTGGTCTATTTCAGCCTTTTAGGTCTAATCAAATTTGTGCATTTGTGTGGTGCTAGAGGTCTTGCTCAGGAACAGGCAATTCAATGGATTATCGTCCACAAAATTTAAGAACGTGATTTCATGTGCAAAGTTGGGAAACTTTGATCACTGATAAGATTGAAGTGGAGCATTTACAAATTATCTTTAAATTTCACTGTCCATGTGATTACAAATGTCTCAAATGCATAATTGGAAGTGAAGTTCTTCAATCGAAAGATAGGAGGTTGATTTTTCCATCAAATGTTTTCTCTATCTTTATATCTAACCTCATGGATATGCTCCAATGCTTGGACTCTGCGAATGAAATAGCAGAAATAATGGTCAATGGCATTTTTTTCAAAATGAGGCTCTTCTTACTAGCACACAAAAATATGTTTTCTCACAAGGAGAAGGATATCTGTGTGGTATCTTTCCTCCACATTTCTTACCTCACAACAAAGCATATGCCAATGTGTATGATGCTTTAAAGCAGTCTTTAGAATTCTCATATCCCAGTCATTTGAATAGAGATTTAACAAGATATTCTCATCATTTGGGTAGGGATATATCTGAAATATTCAAGGAAAAATATCATTATACTATTGTTCTACTTCACCGTAACTGTTTTCATGCAGCTCCTTTATTGCAGCAAAATTTAGGTTTCCTTCAAACAAGTGCTCAAGGTCCTATTCAGATTGTGTGCCAAAATGTGTCACAACCACAACCACATGGAGGAAATATCAAGAGAGTTGACATGGTACCTGTTCCAGATATGAACATAGCATTAAATTCACAAAATGAAGAAGAGGGAATCGAAGAGTAGGGTGATAATTTGTTGGATTTCATGCAGATGGAGTAATTGGTCTTGAAAATAATGATGGTTTTTTGCAGGTTTTTCAAATCATCCAAAAGTTTTTTGACTAGATGCCAAAGGATACAAATGAAGAGGGAAAATCAGGCTTTTTGTAGAACAAATCATATATGACATGTTTATTGATGCAAATGGAATTTATGTACATGCCGACTATATAAGTTCGGGGTGATAACATTAGTGGATTTAATAGAGTAGAAATGATGTAAATTGATCAAATTATTTGATCATAGGTTAGTTTTTTATGTATTTTATGAGCTACAACCAAAGGTTTTCTCACTAGCTCTTTCCTCCCAGTATGCTCTTTGAGCCAATTTTTTTGTACAAAATATATATTTATAATATAATAATATATAGTGGTCTGCCACTTTTATTAAAAAAAAAAAAAGTATAGTGATTGCATATATCGAAGACGTGAAAGTGATGTATATACTAATCCATGTGACTTGATTCCCGATGGGTCAAATGCGATTCCGTCTAGTGTAAGACCTCGTGTTCTATGAATTGTTCGTGCACATGCTAGTTGTATAGGAAATTGTTTACAGATTTTAAGATGTGATGGATTTTTCATTTGTGAAATAGGTTCGGCTATTCATAGTATTAGTACCCATTCTTTTGAAATTATCTTTGTATATAAGTTCCATAATTTGTGACATTGTATACAATATTTGAGTCATTGAATTGTATCCATAGTATATCTTCTTGGTTTGTGATTGTGTATGCTTTGAAAATACCATCTGTACCATTTACCAATCCATATTTCATATTATAATTCCCTGCATATAACTCAACTAACATGTTCACTTTTAATATTTTTGTTCTGGTAGACTTTTTGTTGGATATGTTATTGTATTTCCAAGGATTTCATCTATTTCATCAATTGATTTAATGATGATTGGTTTGCCAACAACAATTGATAACATATTACTATTATGTATAGCTACAAACTTGTTTGTGTAGAAAAGATATGGGAAGGTGGGGTCAATAGGAGTTGAGCAAAAGCAATTATTATTAAGGTATTGTATATCATCATTGGATTTTGAATTGGTTCATATTATATTTAGTATGAAGATATTTTTTTCATTTTTTGTCGCATACTTGTTTTTAATTCATAGTATTTTATCATTTATGTCCAAAAAGTGTAGGGTACTCTTTCTTTATTAATAATAGGATGTTCAAAATAAAGTTATCCTGTATTGGTTGCGCCTGGTAAAAGTCTCCACAAAGAACTATGTCAATTTGTAGGGGCATGTTTGGTTTCTCTCATTCTTTTTTCAATTAAAGATAAAGATTGACTACCTATTAAAGAAGCTTCATCTATGAGGAGTACTTTTAATTGTTCATAATGTTTTTGCAGTGAATCTATGGTTTGATTGCTAAGTGTGATGAAGATAGACTTGTTAAAGGGCAATAGAAGTGCATAGTGTATAGTTGTTCCACCAACATTGTATGTTGATTTTCCTGTATAATCCATTACTAGTCCTTTTTGCTTTAGCAGATCTGAACCAACACTTGAGTTGTAGATGCGTAGTAGCATATGAAAAATTCCTTTTGCGGTAAATTTTTTACATGTTCCAGCACCGCCAGTTAAGAATAGGCACAATGGCTTTTCCTTTTCCTTTTTTTATTGAAATTTCTTTTATAATTTGTTGTTATTCTTTATTAAGTGTTTGTCATAGCTTATAGTATTCAATGTTATCTAGAATATTTGGATTTTGTACTAGTTGAAAACCAATCTCAAATTTATTTATTTTTTGTTTTTGTTGTAATTCTGGTAAATTTGATGTTAGTTCATATATTTTAGATTTGTTGTTACTTATTTTTGTCTATTAAATACATTATTGGTTGTATTTTTATTTGTTTCTACTTGTTCAAATGATTTTTCTAGATATCCCCATGTAGAATTAAAATTGTATGTATACTTATCCTAGTTTATATATTTTTTTCATAATAGATGTATGCATCTTCAAATGTTTTGAATCCTTCTTTTATTGTATTTTTGCTTTTATGAAAAGGTACATAAAATAATAGTTTTTCTCTACAATAGTTGTTATAATCAACATGCTTGTTATATGTAACAAATCTTATGATACTATTATGTTTACGTTTTAAAAATTTTCCTTTATTGATTCTATATTCTGAAGCAAATCGAGCAAGACAATTTTGTTTCAAAATTGTAGGTTATTGAATGTAGTGATCTATGATTTGATTTACACATTATTTGATTTGACTCATCTGGTTCAAATTTTAGTAACAAGTTAGGCTTAAGAATAAATGTACATTCTTCTGTTTGAGATGTGTTTATGAAAATAGTTGTTTTAGCACTTGTATTTAAAGGTAGTGGGAGTATAATGTGTATTGCTAGCTGAGTAGACATTTGTTGCATGTTAAGTAGAGTATTTACAAGACTACAAATCATTGGTATAGCATCTATTTTTGTTGTCTCATGGTCTTTCTGTATTGTTTTGAAATTTGTGGCCATAGATTTGTCAATTTTTGTCATTTATGATGAACAATATGCTGCTATAGCATAAGCATTGAGAACAAATTGTGCATCAGTGTTTGCTTGCCATAATTTTGTTATTTTCTTACCAAAACTATTATTACAAGTATGTGATAGTTCTCTTTTAAGAAGAATTTTTGGTTTTGTTAGTGTTGATTGTATTTCTTTTATGCAATCAACTTCTTCTATTTTTATTTCATTTAAGAAACCACGGAAACTGATAGAGTGGTGATAAAAAAAATTTTCTAGAGCTATAAATATTTGGACTCCATTATTTATATTAGTATGATAAGTAGATGTAATCGATTCTAGTATTGTTGTCTTTCTCATAGGTGGAAATGGGAAATTGTATTTGCAATGTGTTTTGTTTTTATTTTTTCAACAATGTTTTTTGTGTGGTAGTGTCGATGTAACTTACAAAATGTTTCATTGAGAATGTTTGTATTGCATGTAATATATTTTTCCACAAATTGTTCAATATGTTGAGGATTTGATTTTCCATACATTGGAGCTTCTTTAACCCATATTAAAGAATGATCATGCTGATTTCCCCTATTTTGAAATTTTGTAACAATGAAAAATTGATATGTCCTAGAATTGTATAATCCTTGCATAGTAGTTTTTTGAGACAATTCATTCTATGTCTACAGTAACAAGTAGAGGTGAAAGGGTCTTTTCAAACAAGTGAATCAATATCAGTTTCATGTGCTTTTTCATAATTCTTTTTTATCAATTCGATTCTTGTGTAGCTTAGTTAGTGTTGATACTAATGGTGTCCATTGGTGTTTTGCACTTGAAAAGGTTAGGAAAAATGTTGGAGGACCTAGTTGTCTTATCATTGCAAATATATTTTTCTTGATTTGTTATAGGTAATCTGGAGAGATACATATATTTTTAAAATCCATGTATCCAATGTCTGATTTTAGAATTTTATCTAAATTTGGCTTGTCTTTAACATCTTTTGCAAGCAATGTATGCCCTTTTAATTGACCTTTTCTAATTCTTATTGATATACTTGAAATGATTTTCTCTATAACTATGTGAACTATTTTAAAAAACAAATTTTTAGTATGGCTTGCAAAATCACCACTTGAATGCAAGACTTCCCATTGTGCAATTTTTTGATACTTAAATTTTTTGGCTATGCATTCATCTCGTGGATTACCAAAAAAAGAGTTGGAAAGTTCATTTCTTTAGCATATCTATCCCTAAAAATTCCTAGAGGTTGGTTTCCTTCACCTGGTGCAATTTCAATTATTTTATCATTGAAGTCATAAATAGACCGAGATTCTATAAATCCATGTATTAGGGTATTAGTATGTGTTTCTATTTCATCTCCATTTTCAATTTGTAGGCTGTTTGAATCTAAATCACTACACATTTTTTCTGTTTGAAGAGAATTATCATTCATTTTTGCATTTTTTTCAACTATTGTCTATAGAAACTTTTTCTATTCTATATAATTGTCTTTGACATAGGAGTTTTAATGCTTTCATTACTAATTTAGGATGCAAAATACCAACTTGATATGGATTCTTGTATTGAAGTTTACTTTTCAGTGCAACAACAATTGTTATTGTTTCATCAATTGATCGTGGAAGTATTGTTTGTATAATATTCATATTTTATGGGACATTGAGAATGGATCTAACTAATCACATTTGAGATCTTTTGTGTCTATATTGTCTAATTTGGGCAAAAGAAAATCTTGGTGATATAATTATTTCCTCAAGTTTTGATATAGATTTCAAAATATCAAGTGTTTTGTTTCATCTTATTAACTATGGTGTAACAAACAATGGTAATTTACCATTGTGTAGCATGTTTTTGCAATGCTTGCATACATTTTCAAAATCATGTATTGTATTCTTTTCTAAGAAAATTTTATAAGTTTGTTGCTCAATTTCATTAAGATTTTTAATGTAATGCTGAAACTAGATCTGTTGACAAATATAACATTTGTACTCAGGAGTGTCCTCAATTGCTTTGAAATATATTTTTGTTGAATTTGTTTTTGTATTCTTTTTCTTACAATAATTTTGTTTATCTGGTTTATAAATATGTAGTGTTATTTTCAATTTAGTAAGCAACATTTTCCTCTCAATAGTAATTGGTTGGTTTAGTTTACTATAATTTGGTTCTAAAAAAACTTCCCTTATTCTTTTTCATTATCGAATTTGATTTGATTTTATTATGGTATTTTGTTGTTTTTCACTTTGTTTATAATTACACACTTGTCTCTTCAATTTAGTAAGTGATATTGTTTTCCTTTGAACAATTTTGTGTTGATGTACTTTACTGTTAATTGATTTTGAAGGAATATTCCATTTCCCCTCTTGTTGTTTTCTTTCTTGTTTTATAGTGGAATATGTAAAAGTTGTACTTTTTTTTGAAATCGCTCAATTAAATTAGTTATTACTACTGGCTCGTAGTGTGTATGTTGACTACTAGTTTTAAAAGAGATCATGTTATATGTAGTTTTTGTGCTTATGTTGCTATTAAAAACTTTTTCAATTTGTTTAGTAGTTGACGACCATAAGAAAATACTTATGTTCAATACAATTGCTAACCATTGCAAACAAAATGATCCTCCTTCAATTTTTCCTTCCACATATAGCTTTGCCATTTTGATAATATACTCTTTGCAATTCATAAGGTGCAGTGTTGTTTGTAACATATTTTCTTCCAGTACATGTTTTATATAGGTGGGAATATTTGTACTACTACCTTTTGTTGAATTACAAAAATATTATGCAATGTACAATCTTAATGATTGAGTATCAAATTCTCCATTCATCAAATAAAATATTACATTAAATAGCCTTTCACCATAATTCCTTGTCATTATAGTTGTCTTCCTCACTCCATTTAGTTTCATTTCAAGTGCAAGATATTGCAAATAGGTTTCTAATGTTTCACAATAATCAGAAAGGTAATATGATACAACAGGACTATAAATTGTTGAAGTTTTTTTGCAAAGTAATGGTTCGTAATGACCAAAAATTGGATTTTCATCATGAAATAAAATAGAATACGATTTCTTTTGAATATTACTGTTGAAATAAAAATACCTTTTCTTAGAAGTTGTTGACCATATTGCAATTGGTATGTTCAAACATTTTGATACCCATCGTATGCAAAATGTGTCACCCCAAAGTCCTCTATACTGTTTTGGTATAGTATTTGACGCTGATAATTGCATTTTAGATAAATGAGTTGCTACATCATATAGATTGTGCATTTCATGCAACATTTATGGATGTAATTCATGTGCAAGTGTTTGCAAGCTAAAATGATGAATAAATGCCAAATGTGATGTCAATCCCTTGTAATATTAATTCCAGTCAGCAATAACAATCTTACAAAACCCTTATCAATCAAACTAAAGTCCTTCAATATGTTGCTACAACAATATTACTTAGCTCACAACCATTGATCAATACTAAAATAGTGTTATTTACGAAATCCTAACATCCATGTTAAACAACAATATGATAAACAAAATCTTTATTACACTGATTCAAGATCCTAACATCATGTTGAATCAGAACTTGTAGAGAATGTGCACACTCCTTTTTTTCAAATTTTTGTCCTTTTGTAGCTTGATGAATCGGCCTGGTAGGGGTTCCATCAGGGCTCCCCCACCTATGAACTCTACTCTCTCCAATATTAGCGCGTCGACTCCTTCAGGGGGAACTAAATATACGCCTGTTAATTCAAATGCTTCTTTGCTTGAGGGTTTCAATAAATCTGTTTCTTCTCCTAGGGGTAAGGACATTCTGTTAGCTAGTAAAAACTCTGCCTCTTATGTGGAAAAGCTCGTTGGAGGAAAGGTGTTGTTTAAGGTGCTTCGGGACTCCTTGTCTACTTTTTGTACTGTATGAGGGATGAAGTGGACGTCCTAGATGCAATCATGAATGGTGCCTTGGAGGGTCTAAAGTTGTCCTTGGTTGGAATTTGTAGGATGCTTGCAACCAAGTCCCCCTGGAATCTAAAATGCCCCAAATCAGAACACAACAAAGCTCCCCTTTGAAGAATTTGACTCCTATAAACCTAATAAAGGAGCTCGGTAGTCCAAATCCTAACAAGGGTTTGTTGCTTTAAGATTAGGCAAAGCCTTATCTTCAAGAATTGCAAGATGCGAAGAGCCTAGCATTGAAAGATGATGCTTTTATGAAGAGTGTGGGGGATTTCTTTGGAGGAAGCGACAAATGGGATTTTCTTCCCACCCCTTTGGAGAAACTTCTTGAATCGGGTAATGGAAAGAGGGATAACATGAAAATATTATCTCAAGATTTGATGGGTGGAGAACAAAAAAGTGAGCTTCTTGAGGAAGGAGATATTGTCAGCCAAATGGAAAAGCCTCTGACTCCTTCCCTTGATCTCCCTACAATAGACCAAAATTTAGGGGATGGTTACATACGAGAAGGTAATAATGAGAAGGAAAGTCAAGATGGAACCAGGAAAAGTAGGATTAACTCTTGTTCTCCTCAAAAAGAGGGTGTGGTATATGAAGATTAGATAAATACCAAATCAAGGAAAAATAAAAAACCAAATGTAGGAGGAAATAACAAAGTGGGAAGAATGAAATTAAAAGAATCAGGGATTAAAGAAACAATAAGAGATGTGGTTGCAGGTAAGCAAAGAACTCTTGACTCTTTGGCAGGGAGTAAATTAAAAAAGAAGGGATTTCATTCTCCCACTTTGAGTAGTATTAGGTTGATATTATTTTTCCTACCTTGTTTCAATGTGTATACTGTCTTGGAATGTTAGGGGACTTAATGGCCCCTATAAACTGCATTTGTTAAAGGCTTGCTTGGCTGATGTGAAACCAAATATCTTAATGATTAGGGAAACTAAAACAAAAAGAGAAAGCTTTGAGAAATTTTTAAAATGGCTTTGGCCTGGTGCTAGTTTTGAAGTAAGTGATGCTTAGGGAGATTCAAGAGGGATTGCAACATGTTAGAACTCCTCATGGCTTGCTGGAAGGTTGAATTTAAATAATAAAAATAGTCTCTTAGTTAGTTTGCAAGACAATGATACCTTAGCCAAATGGAATATGGTCAACATTTATGGTTCCAAATCGAGATTGGACAAGCTTGATTTATGGAATATGCTGGAAGGAATAATTTCCAATCGAATAGATGAGCTCTGGATGCTAGGAGGAGATTTTAACTCCTTGTTATACCCATCGAAAGAAAGTGGAGGCCTAATAGATTTCTCTGATAGCATAATGGGCCTATCAGGATTCCATAACTTTGTAGGGCTAATGGACATTCCTCTGATAGGATCTCTCTTTACTTGGTCAAATCAGAGGGAAGGAAGTCACCTAACTCAAGTCAATTAGATATATTTCTTGTTTCCTCTAATTGGAATATCTTGCAGAATCTCTCTCTGACTGCTTTTCCAAGAACAGGCTTTGATCATAGTGCTCTCCTTTTGGAATGGGATGAAAAAATGACTAAAAGGCCTTACCCTTTTAGATATGAAATAATGCGGTTGCTCCACTCAGACTTCAAATCTATGGTTGAAGAGTGGTGGAATTTACCTTGTGATGGCACTCCCATGTTTCGATTAACTTAGAAGTTGAAAAGGGTCAAAGAAAACGTCAAGGGGTGGAACAAGTACTCGTTTGGGAACATTTTTACCACTAAGAAACACTTAAACTTGAAAATTAAGGAGATCCAAGACCTAATAAAATTGGGAATTATGGAAGATGAGATTTGTAACGAAGAAAGGGCTTGAGAGTTCAATGGTATAAAATAAACAAAAAGGAAGAAATTTTCTGGAAACAAAAATCAAGAATCCAATGGTTAAGAGAAGGGGACAAAAACACTAAGTTTTTCCATCAATCTACTTTGAAGCATAAAGTAAGAAATAAGATCGTATTGTTAACTACTTCTAATGGGAAAAAACTTGATAGTGATGAGGACATAGCTAGGGAGGTTGTCTCCTTTTCAAATTTTCCTAAACCGCCAAAGGTTGATAATTCTGAATTGAATGAATTTTTGGAGGTCATCCCCAATGTTATCATGGATCAGGATCTCAAAGAATTATCCAAGGTTGTTTCTATGAAGGAGTTAAGGATTTTTTTTTCTCATTTGGTGCTTTTAAAGCGCTAGGACCAGATGGCTTTCCCCAAGTTTCTTTTAAGTATATTTGGACATGGTCTATCCATATTTATTTAATGCGGTGAAGGATTTCTTTAGATCGAGAAAGCTTTTGAATCAAATGAATACTAATTGTATAGCTCTTATCCCCAAGAATAGTTATGTTGTTTCTATGAATGATTATAGACCTCTCAGTTTGTGTAACACCACCTATAAGATTTGTTCTAAAATTATGGTCAACACGTTGAAATTAGTCTTGAATAAAATGATTGTTGTGAATAAGAAGGGATTTGTCCAAGGAAGACAAATATTGGATGCGGCCATTTATACCCACGAGGTGCTACATTTTATGGGCCACAGTAAAAAATAGGGCATGGTTCTAAAGTTGGACATCTCAAAAGCATACGATCGGGTCTCTTAGAATTTTTTATTTGTTGTTCTTGAAAATTTTGGATTCAATGGTAAATTCCTCAAGTTAATCAAATCTTGTGTCAGTACTGTGAGGTACTTTGTCCTAGTTAATGAGGTTCCTATTGGTTTTTCTCTTTAGGTCATGGTCTGAGACAGGGAGACCCATTATCACCTTACTTGTTTGTTATTGTTGTTGAAGCTTTCGGTCACAATACATAGAAACAAATTGCAAAAAAATAAATTAAAAGATTTTTGTGTTGCTTCCTCTTTACCCCCTACCTCACATCAATAGTTCTTAGATGATACTATTCTTATGGGGGAGGCATCTATTGTTCAAGAAAACAATGGGAAAATATTCTTGACCAATATGCTAAGTTATCTGGCCAATTCATCAATTATTAGAAAAGAAAAATCTACTTCTTTAATACCAGTCAGATTGTTAAAGACAAAGTTATAAATATCTTAGGGTGTCAAGAAATAGACTTTCCAGCTACTTATCTGGGCCTACTTTTAATCTCTAGAAATCCCAACAATAATTACTGGAATTATATTGTGGAGAAGATACAAAATAAGTTGGATGGGTGGAAAGGCAAACTGCTAAGCTTTGCTGGGAAGATCAACTTTTAAAAGCTTCCCTATAAAATATTCTTGTCTATTACCTCTCTCTGTTCAGTATCCCTACTTATGTTGTAGAGAAAATTGAAATGATTCAAAGGATATTCCTATGGTTTGGTGTGGAAGAAAGGAAAAGGATGGCACTTATTAAGTGGGAAACTATTTGTACACCAAAGAGAGAAGGAGGTTTGGGAATTAGAAGAATGAAAATGTTGGGAATTAGAAGAATGAAAATGTTCAACAAAGCTCTAGTGGTAAAAATGGGCTAGTTTATTTTGGAAGGTGAAAAAGACTGGGTACAAATCCTAAGGGCTAAATATTTAAATAATAATATATGCTTGCTATTTTCTTAGGAAAAAGGAGCTACCTTATGGCTCTATCTTTTTGAATAATCTGCTAAAAATTAGAGGAACCTTGACTAAAGGAGCAAAAGTAAGGATTGGAAATGGGCTTAGAACTGACTTTTGGGAGGATGTTTGGTCCACATGTGCTCCTTTATCTATTAGAGATGACCTTCCACAAATGCAAATTAGATTAAAAAGAAGCATTGGTAAGTTTCTAACTATTTAGATTGGGAAGGATAGAGACCAAAATGGATTGACTTCAAAATATTTTTGAATAATGTTGTTCTAAGGGGTGGTAGATAGTCAAATTGGGATGTTGCCTTGACCATACTATTGAGTCTAATTAGTAATCGTGACCTCTTTTCAAGAAACAGAGCGGATGAATGGATTTGGATAAAAAATGCTATTGGGAGGTTCTCTGTTAAGTCAACCTATGAGTCTATGGATCTACAAGCTCTTAACTTGGGAGTCTTTAATTGGAATAAGGTGTGGAAAAAGAATCTAATCCCTAAAATTAACTATTTTTGTTGGGTTGTGATACATGGTAAGATTCTAACGATTGACAATCTTAAGAAAAGAGGTTGGTACTTAGTCAATAAATGTTATCTCTGCAATAAAAAGAAGAAACTATTGTGCATTTGTTCTTTCAATGTCCTTATGCTCAAGAAGTCTGGAATTCTTCCCTAGAGATGCTTGAGGTTGAATGGGCTTTCCCTACCTTAGTTAAATGTTTGTTGAAGGGTGGTGCTTGAGTCCTTATTCTCATAATATAATCCTTGACCTATGGGAACAAGTTCCCCCACTTCTTACTTGGGGATTGTGGAAAGATAGAAACAATAGGGTCTTTAGGGATGCTGCTAAGAGTAGTAAGGAGCTATGTATGGTTATAAGGAGACAAATTTGAGAAAATATCAAAAAAAATATGTACACTTAGTCTAAGCAAGAGCCTATCTATCAAGAGTTAAGAATAAAGTAGAAGTGGGAGATTTCCCATGACCTTAACAATGTGAATTGGGATAAACAAATCATAAGAAAAAGTATTGTTTGGATTCCCCCTAATCTAGGATGGGTGAAATGTAATTTTTATGGATGCTCAAAAGGAAATCCTGGGTTGGCAGGAGCAGGAGGAGTAGTTAGGGATGATCAAGGTATTTATCTGGCTAGACATAACAAGGGTTTGGGAACAACAACGAATAATTTTGCTGAAGCTTATGCTGTTTGGGATGGAATTGGTTATCTTAGAGACAATGGGTACACGAAGGTTGTTGTTGAGGGAGATTCTAAGATTATAATTGACTATCTTAACAATATAGCTGAAGCACCCTGTGAAACAAAAGATCTTATGCATGACTGTAAAATCATGTTACAGTCCTTCCAACATTACGAAATCCACCATACTTTTAGGGAGGGTAATACGACCGCGGATGCAATGGATAACTTTGGCCTTAGACAAGAAGATTTAAAATGCTGGGACTTCTCTAATCTATCTAATCAATTAAAATAAATATTCGCAAAGGATAGATTGGGAGCTCAAATTAATTATGGACTGAGTAGTAATGATTAAAAAGATTGATGGGTTTAGGAGTCCTACTGTCACGAGGAATCCTTGGTGGCGTCTTAGAAATTTGACAAGATGGATTGGGCGGCATGAGAAGGTACGCCAAATCCCAAAGACATAAGAGGAACAAAATAGAAAGGACAGTGTATTTAGATTGCCTTGTACTTCAAAAAGGGAAGTTTGAATGAGGAAATAATGAACACAATCTGCACCGCAAAAAATATAGAGTATGATCTTGGAAAAGACACATTGACATGTGTCAAGGCTGATGGAAAGATGAGTGATAAATTAAGTACAATCATAACTAAGAAGGGTGGCAAAGTTGTCGGATTTAATTATGACAGGGCTCAAAAAGGTGATAACCGACTTTGCTTCAATTTCAAACAACCTACCAAATGTTTTGAGCTATTATTTTCTCAAATGAAAAATCACAAGGTTTCCATTCAAACTGAGTTTTTGAGTCGTTGATTGCCATTGTCGAGAACGATGATGGGAAAATAAATTAGTTTCTTCTCCTTCCAAAAAATTACCCCTGCAGAGAAAATGTCATGGGAGGCCCAAGGAAGAGAACAAAGCCACGTAAGCATGATTCTTTGCATAAAAACTCAGAGCTATGGGTTCTTTTCAAAAGAGTTGGTTTTACCCCGTACTTTGCAGCCATGGAAGGATATAATGAACAACTGAGTTACAAGTTTTTCGATGCCTGGAAGGACAATGAAGTGTAGTTGGGTGGTATCCATTTAAAAGTGGATGCAAAGCTTATAGCTAAGGCGACAGGATTGACTTATGAAGGAAAGAAGGTGGCAAAGGTAAGTAATGGAAAATACCAAGATTATATTGAGAAATTGTTTGAGGATAAAGAGAAGGCTGAGAGATTCCATAATGGTTATTCTAAGGTTTTACTTCCTCCCCAGTACCACAATGTGTGCTATTTTTTTATGAAATATTTTATGCTTGAAGGTCATTTCTAGTCGGTTCATGGCTACTACTTCCCAATTCTAAACCATATCTGACACCTTGAGAAGATAAACATACCTTTCTTCCTCTTCTCATCCCTGATTCAGAGCTTAACCAATGGTGTGAATCCACCATTACACCAGAGCCTAATTTGTGCTATCTGTAAATATGTGTTGGCCACATCCCCGTAGAGTAATATTTCCCTCGATCTAATTGAAAACCCTACCCCTAAGAGCTCTGTGAAAATTGAGCTTATTGAGAGTCACCCTCAAACTCCATCTAAAAAACCTATTAAGACTTCTCCTAACCCTATGGACCCCTCGTGGTTGGACCTTCTTAAAGCCACTCCCAAAAAATGGAATGTTGCTTCGATTGGCCCTGCTCTAAATAAAAAATGGAAAATGCTAATCTGCGAATTGGGGGCTGACCCAAACACTATCACAATCCCGGATGACAATGAAAACCCAAAATGTTCAACTCTGGTGGGTCGAAGGTCTACCAGGCTTGCATTGGTGGTGTCAAAAGGGTCAGATAGCAGTAAAAAGTCTAAAATTTCAGAAGAAAAGTGTGTTTGACGATCTCAGGATAGCAAGGGAAAGAAGGTAGTAAAGGAAGATATCAATTCATCTTTAGAGGAAATATCAGACAGTCTTGGTGGTGAGTCTGTTGAGGAGGAGTCAGAGTTGAAAGATGGGGGAGATTCCAGCAATGAGGAAATTGAAGGAGATTCAAAGAAAGAATAGATTCAGGAGGCTGAAGAAGATAATGACAAGGCTGTGGAAAATGAAAATGCAACCAAGGACCTAGAGGTGATGGAAATAAAAAACCTTGGTGAAGAGAATATGGTGGGTTTTAACACTGATAGAATTAGAAGGGTGGAGGTGAGGATGGAACAAATGGAAAAGATGATGTAAGAGGAAGATAAGGATAGAGGATTATAGGCCCTTGAAAAGGCTATGAAGAATTTGTGTAGAGTGGTAGATGTAGCAATGAAAACGTTGTCATGGCTACGGTTTCGGGTCAAGGAAAAATTAAGAAGCAACAAAGGTGAAAGGTGATGGAGGGTGAAGAGGACTTATCTTGAAAGATGGACCCTAAAGATAAGTTTAAAGACACTGTCGAAGACTTGCTAAAAACTTGGAGTTTGATCGAGGATGCCTAATCATTGGTCTTTTTTTTTATTTGTCTCTTGTTGTTATGGTTTTTGGTACTACTCCTGGTGGTTTTAATACTGTTACTGGCTGTTGGTGCCTAGACTATCATATTTTTAGCTTTATTTTTGTTAATGGTTTTAGTTATTGCATGGACACTACCTTAAGGTTATTCAATTATAACCTGGTCTACTAGTGGGATTTTAAGATAGACTGGATGTATTTTTTTGCTATGTCTAATAGGGCTATAATGTTTGATCTGAAAGGTATAGGATACGTTTTTGGTTGTTGGGTAGGGGAAGTGTTTCTCAGGTCTGATTTCTCTTGGTGCTATTTTGACTGGTTGTTGTTCTTTACTATGCTATACTAATTTGTATGGGTTAGGGCCTTTTCCCTGCTTATTCAATAAAAACAATATGATAAACTTGTACAATTTGATACACACAACAAGATGACTGATAATAACAATAAATAATATTAAGCTTCAAATACCGATCAAAGATAGAAAAATAGAATATTATTGCCAATTGTAAATGCCTAATATGTTAATCTTCCATTACGAAATAATAAGCATGTATATATATTTGCATCACACATAATAATGTTTACCAATGAATATCAAATATTGTTATGACTGTGCCAAATATTTAAAGGGAATCTAATCACCACTACTAACCCTTTTAGCTGGATTGCACCTTATATGATTGTATGGACTGATGGAAAATAATTCACTTGGATCATATACTCTAGCTTGATATACCCTACGAAAACCTTGACACCCTTAAATAGGACTATGGTTGAAATTAGATCATATGGCCAACAAGGATAAGACACAAAACAATTATCATATACTGTGTTACAACAATCTAAAAATGAACAACTTGGTGCACAAAATGCTTAAGAGGACGAATATAAACATCAAATTCTTATATATTACATTAGAGCAATAACACAATAATCATACCAATAATGGGGAAACAATAGTTCCATGTATATATGAAAATATCAATGAGCTACAAGAGGTGGCAACACTCGTGGAGATGAATTCTACATCTGAAAACTCACACCACACCAACTGAAGTATTCAAATCACACCACACTACAATTATGACAACTGGAACAATGAATATGAGTAGATTGAAACCTTTATGATTTTGGGTGAAAATTATGTAATCAAATTTTCAATAGATCACACAAAGTAGATTTCAACCACAGTTGTGTGAGATATAATCTCTCCTCTCAGAAAGGGGAGGTTCCCTTTTTACTGCTTACAAAAGCTAAATAAAACTAATTAAATATTCACAAGATTTATGGTACAACTCTGAGATGGGGGGGGGTGTTACATTCATGCTTCTCTATTTTTTCAGTGAAGATGTTTTACAATGCTTCACAGTTGATAATTCTAATTCAAAATAACCTTAAACTAAGAACAAGTAGTAATGCCAATACCTCTATCTTGTTAAAGCAAAGTGTAGAGATACCGGGTATGATAATAATAACAATCAAAAGGAAAGCTTACAAAGGCACAAAGTCGTTTTGTAGCTTTTTCATCGATGGATTTGTGATAGATGTACCGTTTGTCATATTAGAAGCACAAAGTCTTCCAGATACAACAATTCCACGAACAACATGAACAATTACAAGCACAAAGTCTTGTAGATCATTCAACATTAGTTAACCAAAAGTAAACGTAAATCCAAATAAATAATTCAACACAATGTTAACATAAATTTATTTCAAGCCCTTCATATCTCATCTATTAATCACCACCAATCTTATTCAAACCAAAAGAGAAATGATTCCAACATAAAGTCTGGTATGCAACTTCCTTCTTTATTGATCAGATTTAGATTCAAAAAATTGAACACAAAGTCTCAATGTTTGTTTCTCAAAAGAGCAGCACTTTGTTGCAAAATACTAAAGATAATATGTACAATGGAAATCCCTCTTATTTATAGAAAAGAGGGAAGAGCTAATCTAGGAAATCAGTTGAGTAAAATTAGGAAAGTTAGGTGAGAAAAAATAGGAAACCCTAAATTTGACTAAGTCAACATGTAATTCATCTCAGTGAAATTACATCTCATATTTTTTAGTGTAATTATATTTGACAAAAAGACATTTAATATGTTAGAAACTATTTACAAGATGCATAAAGGGAAGCATCAAAAATTTCAACATTGGAGATAAAAAATCTTCATGGTTCCTTGCTTTGTGCGTGAAAGTCTTCATACTTCTTCTTGGTCTCCTTTTTAAACGTATCATCTGGGCCGACTGTGTAATCCACAAGGGTGTGAATTCTTGTGATTGACCTTCTGGCGGATGAATGAATTTTCTTGCACTTGTGAAGATGCGTGTTAAGATTATCAATGGTCAGCCATATATCACAAATGACATGTATGGAGGCTTTGGAAAAAACTGGCATCCTCCACTTGTTGCATAATGACTTCCTTGTAGATTCTAAAAAAGTTTATTGGCTGGAAGGAAGATCTAGTTTTCTTCAAGAAGGTTTCTTGGCAGCTCCTTGATTCCCTTCTCCAGTATAGCATGATGTCCTTCGACATCTTCTTGTACATGGTGAAGATCTTCAATAAGAGATTTGATCACATGGATACGCTGCTTGAGTGATTCTCTTACCTCTACATATTTATCCTTGTCAGGAATTACCTCGAATTGCACCAATTTGCTGAGCTTTGCCTATTTCATTTGTGACCAAAATGATAGGCATTTTTCCATCTCTTTTTGCTCTTGAATAAGAACACCTTCCTCCTTATCAAGCTCTAATATGAGTTGGGCTATTTGTGTAGCCTTCTCATCAGTAGTGTTGGTGTTTCAATTAGCACCTCTGGAGTGCTTATTGGAAATGGACAACTATTACAAGTGTGTTAGTACATGCGCTTCGAATTATAGAGAGGAAGATCTCTCTTTTCTGATTTTCTATGTAAAAAAGTGTACTAAGGTTCCTATGTTTTTTACTCAGTGGAAGGACATAAGGGTGCATAAACAAAATGCGTCATAGCTAAGATTTTCTATGGCTTTTGTAGATCTTAACTACGACTAACTAGCTTCTAGACTATCTTACGTCCTCAAGATAAACAAAGCATGAGGGCGTAGCAGCAAAATGGATGGGTTGGATCACTTGAATCCACTGTCTCTGTAGAATATAACCGAGGCTCTGAACTCTTGGATATATTCCAAGATAAGGTTTGACACATGTAAACACTTGTTACAGTAAACTGGATCTGAGACTTGCCAAGAAGGAGGAATCCCTGTCCGAGGTATAGGCTTGGAAACAACTTACTCGAAACAAAAAAGTACGATGATTCGACTAACAAGATTTTCGAGGAGGTGACGACACCTGTCTAAAGTGTAGGCTGAAAGACAACTCATTAAACAACATCACACGATAATGATTGATAACAAAATATCCAAGGAGGTGATGACACCTGTCCGAGGAGGTCTCATTAAGCAATACACTATTGAAAACAAGAATTTGAAAGAATTCAAGTATTTAGATCAAGCAAGCATGAACCATATGATTTATTTCTTCAAGCTTCTCCAAATAATTACAAAGGTTGGCATAGCAAAGGCACATAATCATGCACAATTATGATCAATAAACAAACTCTCATCCAAGAGTCAACAAATATAAACAAGCTAACTCTGGCAAAAATGGCGCAACAATTTTTCTTAGCAAATAAAGGTTAAACAAATAATGAGCCCAAGGCTCTTATTTATAGAAAGTCAAAGGAGTAGGCAACCCTAAAATCTCCTTGAGTTAACAAACAGTTCTTGCCAATCAATAAGATTTATTCCTATGTCTAAAATTAGGTGAGCAAGCAGTTAACTGGAAAACTACTTCACTTAACTGATACTAAACAAGATTCAAATTGGGAGTCTACCTCAGTTGACTAACACCTAACTAAAAGTGAACTATAATTACAAATGTGTCTCCAAATAGACATCCACCTTTTAAGGAGATTTGAGATCCATAAATAGTGGGAGTCAATTAGACATCCTAGATCATTGGGATTTGACATGCATGATTTGTGGGGATCTGGAGTCAACTTGGGAAGGGGCATCAAGTTGAATTCAGTCATATTTATTGCTATTCTAGAGGGTAGGGCATCCTTCTTTGGTGCTTTGCACCTTTTCGCCATTGGTCAACAAAGTCTCAATCCAGTCATTGACCTCTTCGGCCCTTGGGCAATTAATGCTTTTCAAGATTACTCATGGCATCTCATCATCTCTTTGCCTATCACAAGTTGCCGCTGATAGTTTATGCATTGGGCAGCTGCTTCATCCAACTAGATAGACATGGCTACAATTTTGGCTAACTTGTAACCATTGGGATCTTCAAGAAATGAACAACGGATGACGTCTTGAAATTGTCTTTGTACCATTCCCATCTCAATGTATTCTCCTCCCCCACGTTGATATTCTACTTAAGGGAATGATATTACCAACGTTCTTGCGAAGTTGATAATATTAGTAACAAAGTGTCTATAGTCAATCAAATCCACTGAATTGGCATCATAGGCTCTAACCTTTTATGCCAATTGTTCTTACCAATCAAAGAGATGGCATTTGTTCTTAGTGGTTGTAACTGACTAATATGCTAGTTGTAGATCAACAACTGTCGCTTCCTCTCCTGACCTCTCTTGAGCTGCCTTCAAGTCTGATTTTTGGATCTCTGATCGGAGTCCATGTACTCTATCTCTTAGCTGATATGCTTCTGCTAATACACACCGTCCTTTGACAAAAAACTCATCCACTTGACATCTCAAGTGTTTACTGTATGTGATCAATTGATGATGGTTACTCTCTGCTAGGAGATCTAACAACTCTTGAGGTAAAGCCGAGGAGTTAGGAGTGTCGTGCATCAAGCTAGAAATGTAGTGTATCAAGCTAGAATTGTACATTCTTAATTCACGATTTTCATCCTTCAAGGTTGCTTTGTCTTGTCCATCCTTCATCATGCTTTCCTTGATGCTTGCTGAAGAAATTCCAAGAAGGTCTGCCTCCACTTGACGAGTGGCATTTCCAAGGTTCACCTTTGATAGCATGAAATCCTCAACCCTCACATTGTGTATGTCTTTATCTTTAGGTGGGGCAGCAGTCTCTATGACAACCTTGTTCTCTGCATTCCTTTGTACATTTGTTTGCTTCTTTAAGTTCTTAGCCAACATGTCTTTTGAGGGACATGGTCGAACTCTGTGAAGTCAAGCTAATAAGAAGGTCTTTCCCTCTTCCTTCCAAGTGAGCTTTCTAGCCAGATAGAATCCTGACTAGCTTCATTTGAAGGAGGAACACAGGCCCCTTGAATACTGGAAGAACGAGACTGTGTTGTGTCGATGCCTTGGGATGGCGAGTCCAAACCAATGGGACTTTGTGACCGCTGTGATGGTGGTGAATTTGGCGGCTTTATTTCTATCACAGGCACCATTTCTACTACAACTTCTTCTGCAATGGGTTCCATGTCTGTAGTGATTATTTCAATCACTGGCTCTGGTGCAACCACAGTGTTCTCAATAGTTTCAGGTAAATTGGCGGTTGTCTCCACTTGTACCTCTTGCTAACTTATACTAGCAATTTCTCTTCTTCCCCATTTGATCTCTGACATTTGCATTCCTTCACGAAGGATGCTCATCTTCTTCTGTTTGGGTCTCTTCCTAGACATGGAAGGTTTTGTAGACTGAACCGTTGGCAGCTTTGATCGGGGAAGTACTACCTTCCTTGTCCTTTTATTGTCAAGGTAGAGTCGACTATGTCAGACTACTCTACCAGTTCTTTCCTCAATATATGTACTCTATTTTGCGTACCAATATACTTTTCCGAGTGGTTGTGCATCCACTTGATCTGTGAAGAAGGAAGAAAGAATGAATTATTCTTCATCATCAGATAAGCCCTCGATGTCTTTTAACATGAAATTCGCAATCTGTGAGAGCTTGAATTTGTTGTAGTTTCTTCTTCTCACTTCAAACTCATCTTCATCGTTGACCCAAAAATCCTCTATGAAAGATTCATGTGATGATATTTTCTCGAGATGTGCTGCGAAGAGTCCTCTTGGATCATATGATGACCTCCTGTCAATGAGGTACTTGCGATTAAATCTGACTATTTCCTGGCTTATCAACCTAGCATCGGCTGTAGTCTTACATCTGTAGAGTCCCATTTGAATAGGAAAGTTTGTAGCTGGCTTCTTCTTTTGGCAGAGGTAAGAGTGAACCTTGACCAACTACCTCAGAAATTCCATGAACACTACCTTGTCTGAGGTTAGCATGGAATCATGCCAGGGTGGCCATTGTAGTCATACACGCATATGTAGGTGAAAGTGGGGAATTGGATGAACCAATTTTCCTAGTCCACCATTGTCGCCTTGGCTACTGGTGAAATACAGACGTGCATCTCATGGTCTAGCTCTTGCATGGTGTGCATAGTGAAAATGTCGTTCATATTCTTGAAGTGCCTTTCTGCTAGAGTAAACTCAAGGTGAGGAAATTATTCTTGGACCTTTTGCACACCCAAGGTTCCCACAATTTTTAGTGTTCTGAATTCGCCTTGGAAGGCTATCAGGTATACCAGGTAGGAGCACATGTGGAAACGGTGCTCTTCTAGAAACCATGTAAATTATTGGTGGAGTGTGTCACTGATCAGAGAGGCCCAGTCATAATGTTCTTTCATGCTGATTATTTTGCCAATAATATAGAACATCCACGGCTAGAAGGATTTTCCCTCTTCTTGTCCAGTGACTTTGCTGAGTAGAGTGATTAACACTGCGTACTCATCTTTGAATTTTCCTCGCCCAACCAATTTGGCCAAGCTAGTTTTCTTCACTTTTAACCAATGTTCAACCATTATTAGTAAACACTTGTCCTTTGAAGCCTCAAATTCCTTTCCACATTCTATCACAGATACAACCTTCTTGGTAGGGCATGGTGAAATTGCAAAACACGTCTCTATGTCCTTCGGCTTTAAGCTGCAAGTCACCTTTCCGTCCACTGACAAGATTTCTCTTGTAGTAGGGTTGTAATGATTTGTGCAAGAAGTTACAAGCTCAATGCTCTGTAAAGTGACTGGAATTGATGAAGCTTGGAATAAGTTAGACTCTTCAATGTTCTGCAATGTAATCTGGTTAATGCTCTCCAAGTCCTCAGAATTGACTTCTGAATTTTTTTGCCATAACTTAGTGTTAGTCGTCTTCAGATAATCATGGTACAAGATCATCTTGGTCTTGTATTTTACCTGGGAATACTCCATTCTACAAGACTTAAAGATTGACTGGGCACTTGACCTTGTTTTAACACTTTCCCGAAACCCTTAAATATAGCACCTGTTGAGAAGTATTTTTTTGGTAAAAATCTAGCACGTGGGTTTTGTTTGTGCTTGGGAGCTAAACAAACCCAGTTCCTTGGATTTTTGATCTAGAGACTTTTCCAGAAAGATCCCTAAAAATAGGGGCATCAACTTTGTTGATTCTGACAAATCCGAGAAGATGGATTTCGTTGGAAAAATGCGCCGATCATACCCAGTTGGTCAGATCTGAGGTAATCTGTCGTTTCCTGTGACATGCAAAGAATTATAGACAAAAATAGAGGAAGTAGATAAAAGGTGGATTGGAAGTTATAAAATGCCACTTTTCAATAATCTGCCCATGGAAACAATCCTCAGAGAAGAATACTTTATTGCCATTGATCTTCAGAAATATCGAAGATCCGTTCAAAACCTTTGCTAGATCTTGAAAATGTGTTCTTGGGAGTTATTTGTTGTTTTATCCTTCAACCTACAAAAGAATAATGAAGAATGGGACACCTAGCAAGAATATATGATGATTTGAGTTGAGATCCACCAATTATGGATGTCAACTTGTGATTTAGGTCTAATTTGGAGTTCCAAAAGGTGATTTCCATTGATTCTGAGTGTTTGGCCTCTTTTTGCCTCCAAATTTGCTAACTAAATTCAATATTTTTTCTTTGACTTCCTTTAGGCGTCCATCCTTGGAGTTGATCCTTTTTTGTCAAATTTGCAAGCTGAAATGCCTCCGTTTAATCTTCAATTCTGGCTACTCAGTTGATCCCTGGCAATGGTTGGCAGATTCATTGTTGAGACGAGGTTGACCTAATGAGATATGCCATGGAGTGATCAACTCAGAAAATTGAGTTTGAACCTCCAGAATGAAGGGTGCCTTTCCTGGAGAGGGGCACTTTTGACAATGCCTTAGTCAATTTTCATTGACTGTTCTTTGTTTTGACCTTTTCAGATCCTCTGTGCTTTGATCTGACGTTCCTATTGACAAATGAATCAAATGAATCTGCTTGACAAGGCGTTGGGTAGCCAACTTAGCTCTGCACAAGATGACTATCTTATCAACTAATGAAAGTGAGTTTAGGTACTTGAAGTTCAAGGGCGCCCCTGGTCAGCAGGGGTGCCTTTGACCTTTTGATTGGTTTTGACTATGTTCTAAATTGCTTGCTTTGATCTTTGTCATCGGGTGATTCAATTGTCAGATGTCTTTACTAACCATCTCATTGATGAGATTGATCATAGCTGAGAAAGTCATCCTAAGAAAATAGTGGAGATTTCGGCTAAATCTGAATGCCTTCAAGAAAGGGCACATTTCTTCAAGAGCAACACTTTTGGCAATGCGTTAGCCAATTTTTGGCTTTTCTTTTTAGTTCTTCAGTTTTGGATTTTTCCTACTTGATCTCAACTGGTGATCGTTTGGCGTGTCCAGTGACAGTGTTATCAAATTGATCACATAGCTGGGAGGAAGCTGGAAAGACATCGTGTATGAAGCAGCTGGTGATAGGTTCATCTGGTACCTTGAACTGATGGGCACCCCTGGCCAGCAGGGGCACTTTTAGCTTGAAGCTCTCTATTT
Organism: Sequoiadendron giganteum; assembly: GCA_007115665.2. Classification (NCBI taxonomy): domain Eukaryota; kingdom Viridiplantae; phylum Streptophyta; class Pinopsida; order Cupressales; family Cupressaceae; genus Sequoiadendron; species Sequoiadendron giganteum. The sequence continues at coordinate 8,754,753 of CM021103.1, forward strand.
TAACATCTTTATTGTTGATAGATTCTCCATACTTTGCTTATGGTTGGTCGTTGATCTTTGAATCAAATGATTTGATTGATGGTTGCTTTGTCGAGACATCATGAACACAAAGGAGATGACTGAGCTAAAGATGCAAAGTGATTATGTTTTCCCTCTAAGATCCAAGGGCGCCTTTCTTCAAGAGGGGCACCTTTTTTATCTGTAGGTTGGGTTTTGCCTTGGTAGCAAAACGGGGAGGTTCCAGAGTTAGCCAAATTTTGGCCTTTTCATTTTGAGAAACTCCCTTGTTATAACAACATATTTTTGACCTTTTCTGCCATGGATTCTTTGTTGAGCTTTTGAGGTTTAGCTTTCAACACCTTGTACTGGCCAATCTGCCATTAATGGCTGGAGAGCTCCTAACTTTGTTCCTAAAAAACGAGACTTGATTAGTGTGATCGTGAAGTCAATTAACCCTATCAAAATCATTTTCAATCATTTTTGGGAAGGTCCTATTTTTAAGGGTTTCCCTAAAAATAGGGGCATAAAACCCTAATTTTATATTGTCAGAATTTTAACCATAGGTTCCTTGACATAAACCCACAAAGACTTCACGTTTGGTTTGACCTAAAACATACTTTCGATGGTATTTTTACATTTTTTAGCTCAATTTAAGTAGAATGCCAAAATTTTCATTTTGGGTACAACAAGTAGCAACTATTACTTGTGAACCATCTTGTATTAATTCATCCATGAAATTATACAATGCTTTGCCTTTGGAGGCAAGCTTTTCAAAATTCTGTACTATTGGTTCTTCCAGGTTTTCAATAGCCATGGGTTGGATATTTCTTTAAGAATTTGCAAGTCTTCTCAAAATAGCTGCATATTGTTTGACCTTTTGCTTGTACATGTCTTGGGCTTGCTCCATTTTATCAAGCCTTCATGCCAATGCATCTAAGACTACTTGTGCATTTGCCTTTTCACTTTCATTCGTAACCTTGCCAAGTCAAACTCTTGTTATAGTGTAATCTTCCATGTTCACATCTCCTTCTTCTTGAGGTGGTATTCCAATCTCTGCAAACTTTTGACCAAATTTGTCAACCAGGAGCTTGGAATGTACCTTTGCCTTTTTCTCCCCCTTGGATTTTGGAGGGGCTATCTCTTCAAGATCGAGTTTGTCTAGAGAGATCATTTTATTTTTCCTCTTCGATACTTGAGATACCAACCAAGGGGGAAGAGAGGAAGTTTGAGCTTCTTGGCTAACTGTCAACTCTTCCGACACAACTACTTCTATAGGAACAACTGATATGGTGACAATCATAATAGTGTTCATCATGAATGCACTAGTAGATTGCACTCCAAGTTGACCATCTAAAGATTCCTGCATGAACCTATTGAATTTAGCCTCGTAAGTAATATCATAGGAAAGAGATGACAAGTTGGGGATGGATGATGGAGGACTTGTCAAAATGTCAATTGTTTGTGTATCTGAAACTGATGGAGGAGTATCAAGTACGGTTGATGTTGTGGGAGGAATGGGGATGTTCACCACATGTATGGTTGATGTAGGAAGAGGTGATGTAGGAAAATGTGGTGGAGGAGTGTTTGGATTAGGTGTGGGAGGAACATTTGAAGTTACAGGTGGTGACGTGTGAGGTAGATCCTCAACAACATTATCATGTGGAGAAAGTATTTTCTCTTCGCCATACTTGAGTGACTATTTATCACCTTCTTGTTCTTCAGAATATGGTACACCTTCTAGTTCACCTTCTTGGTCCTTAAACTCTTGTTCATGTGGGGAATCTTATTCCTCATCAAAGTCTTCTTCTTGAGAATCTTCTTCTTCTGAAGATTCTTCGCTTGATTTTTCTTCCTTTTCGAAATCAATCTCTTCGAAAACGGTCCCTTTTCCTTTTGGGTGAGATGTTTCAGGTTATGGAGATTTTGCTTCTTGAACTGCCTGCATATCCTTCTTTCCAACAATGAGATTTATTCTAGGGCCTCTTCAGGAAGAATAGGGAATAACCGCCTGCTTATCTTTCATGTGGAGTTCCTGTTGTGAGTTGATTTCTACTCTGGGTATTTCTCCTTCTAACTTTGTCTTGAAGGATTTCATCTGAAAACCATGTTTGTGTAACCACTCTGCAGTGTTAGCCAATATGGGAGCAAGTCTCTCCTTGATAGAAACACATTCCTTCTTTGACCACTGTACTCCAGACAAGGGTTTCCTAGAAATCTCATCTTCGTCATGGGCAACATTCTTGATGTCACTAGGATCCGTGAAATCCTCTGGTAGATCAGAAACACCAAGGTCCTTGATCTGCTACATAGTTAGCTTGCAATAATCCATTTTACGAATATCCTCTTCATCTTTGTAATCAACCCAAATGTCTTCAAAGTGGTATTTATGCCTGTGATCCTTTTTCAACCTCTTTTTTACATTCCAGAAATCAAAGTCAAATATGGATTTATAAGTCCTTATGATCATGACCTGCATTTCTGCATAGACTGATTTGGATTTTTGCACACTATTGATGGTATACCTGCCAATCATTAGTGGAAATTTGAATCCCAGTTTGTGGATCCTCATGCATTCTTTGTGAACTAAAATTTGTTGTCTACATAACTCCATGAGCACCCACTTGTTTGAGGGATATCTGGGCAACATGTAGGGGAACCCAGTGTAGCATCCTACTCTCATGTAAGTGAAAGTTGGAAATTATAAGAATATGCACCCAACCTTGCTTACCACCTTATAAGCCTCATCTAATACTCTCTTCTTTACGAGAGCTAGATCAAAGTTTTATAACAAAGGTGTGAAGAAAGCATCTGTGATCCTTTTGAAATGGTGAAGATTCTCCTTTAGCTCCAATTGATAGAAGAACTTGTACACTATTTCAAAGTGTTAGTTCCCTTTTGTTGAAAGTCCTGGGAACTCTCTCATCACAGTTATAAAAAAAACCAAATAAAATAATATAGAACTTCAAAGTGGTTGAAACATTAATCAACTGCTCATGGATCTCATCACTGATTTGCATTCCCTAGTCAATATGAAACTTCTTCCTTCGTATGATCCAAATGTATTCATACATCCATTCGTGGAAATGAGAAGATTCTAGTAAACCTTTGACCCTGCTTAGGAGAGTGATCATCTCCCTGAAATCCTCCTTGAAGTCACTCCGTGTAATTCCTTTCGACCATCTTGAGATAGTATGCCCGGGGTCTTTCAACCACTGCCTATTTATTAGGTTCTTAGCTTTATTGGGATCCAAGTCATAAACTTCTTGTGCTTGCTGAATAAAAATATCTATGTATTGTTCCATGTGTGGAACTCTGAAAACAATATCAAAGAAATCAAGATCAAGTCTCATTATCTCCTATCTGGATGATTCTATCACAATTATACTTTCCCTGATGTAATGGGATGCAACTTGGAGGACAAACTTTGTATTGTGTGCAAAATTCAGGAACGTAGATGCTAGATGTAGATTGCTATGTATGATGGCTCTCAGGGAGTCTTCAAGAGTCTTTTACTTAGTTCTTATCACGAAGTCTTCAAGGTCCTGATGATCGATCTTAGTGTCTTTTATCTCATCTACCTTGGAGAGCACCACTGTAGGTTGGAAAACACCTTGATACTTATATTTCATCTTGCACGCTTTTTTGGAAGACGAAGGAGGAGTCTTTGCAGTCATCTAGAAACAGCTGGATCAAAAAGGTCACCTTATGGATCACTTGACAATATCTGGGAAGAAGCTACATAGATGGTGAATCAATAGGCGTTAGCACAAAAAATAGCATTGGGAAGTTGCGTGAAGCGAGCAAATGATACCGAGCAAGCATGAACATAACAACTAGGCACAAAAAATGATGCAAGAGCAGAGAAATGAGGGTCATAAGAAAAAAATAGCAGTTTGGAGTTGTCTAAGGCAAAAAATACCAAAAGTGTAGGAACACTGAAAATTAACTCCCCTACACTTGGAGAGGTGACTTTCAGGTGTAAGGGAGCTGAAAATCAGCACCCTTGCACTCTATCATTCAAAATTGTCAAATGTGTCAGGGTGCTGAAAATCAACGCACTGACACTTTTTGCCTTAGAAATAAAATTGTGACATGCAAAGGTGTGTTTTTTCAGCACCAGTGCACTTAGAGGGTGTAGACATGGAAAATGTACATTTCTGATTTAGCACACTTGATCCTGATCGCTAAAATCATTTCCTCTGAAATCACACTCTCAACATTTTATCGTAATTCTATCCCTTAATCTAATGAATCGTCATTTATCTTATTAAGTCTATCACCTCCTTTGATTAAATTAATCAATTTAATTTAATTAACCTTACATTTTTTTTTAATTAAATAAATCATTTTATTTGATTAAATTCTCTAAAGTCCTCTTATTAAATTGAATAAATTAAACCTTATTTGATTTAATCTAATACTTCCCTCCTTAGTTAAATAAATCAAATCATTTATTTAATTAAATCATTTCCTCTCAAATTTGATTTAAATTAATTCATCTATTTAAGTCTAAATTGTCAAATCACCTAATTCTTCATTAAATTAATCAAAATCTTTGATTAAGTTAATCCCTATCACTAAAATCCTCTAGAGAATGCAACTTGCACAATAAATCAATTAATTTGATTTATTAATTCATCTATTTTCCCTCACAAAGCATCAAAAGGGAATATTCCCTCAATTTGAATTCAAAATTCAAATGGGCTTGGTCCTTCCAACAAGACATTCAATGCCTCTTACATTTCCTTGTGCATTGAGCCAAGTGACATTAACTCCATTTCTTTCTCCCTCCAACATGTCACATTCAAAATTCAAATTTGAATCCAATGGCATTTATCATGCACATTGACCAAAATGTGCTCATTCCTCCTCCAATCACATGTGGACAAGTGGCCTCTTCTCATTGGCTGGTCTTTTATCCCACATTCATCCAAATCTATCATTCTTCCAATTTGGGAATCTATAAATGAGAGACTCTTCCTCTCATTCAAACATCCACACCTTGAGTAAAATTACTCTACTCAATTTCATCCTCAATGCAAGATCTTAGCTAGGTTATTGCAGGTTTTCTCAAGAACTCACATTGTTCTTCATTATCAAGTGGATCAATCATCAACAATCACACAAAGGAGTTGGGAAAAGGGCCAATTGCAACACTTCATTGGCACCAAATCCCCCATGGGATCTCTAGTTTGCTCACTTAATTAGGATTTACATGCTTTTTCGTATTTTATTCTTCATTTTATCCTATTTTAAGTTTTGTAAATGGATTTTATGGGGAATTCTTGTTTTACCTTGCATATGATCTAATAACATGTTTTTTTGCTTTATTTATGCAGGTATGAAATTGGGGTTCACATTTTGGCGCTAGAAGGAGGGTAAATCTCGAGTTCAAATCACGTTTTTTTGAAAAATTATGCTCTTTTTCCATTTTTTTTGCAGGTTACAGGTCCATGACTCTATATTGCACCGCATTTGCAAGTGCAATGCTATATAGCACGTGCAATGCTATATAGCACCGCCTTATTTCAAACTCCGCTGCACTCACAAACTTCGTCGCACTTGCGCTTACTGTTTCTGCGGAGCGCCGCACCTAGAGAACCGCACGACACCATATAGCACTGCACGTATTCCAAAGAGCACTGCGCAACACTATATAGCACCACGCTTGCAAACAACGTCGCTCCCAAAAGGCGTCGCATATGATTTTTTGTTTTATCACCCGATTTTAAAATGGTCGTATCTTGGTCATTTTTTAGTTTTTTTCTTAAATGGGGTAGAATTTCATAAACTATCCAATGGTGTAGGTGTTTGTCAATTTTGATAGACTTAAAGATTTCAAACTTACACCTAATGTCAAAACACCATGAAACTTGGTCTAAATTTTAGGGTTTATATGCTTAATCTTTTATCTAACGCTCATATCTTCTTATTTATTGATCTCATATAACATTTGGAGCTTGTATTGCAGGTTTTAAAGGATCATGGAGCATGGAAATGAAAAAATAAAAATTTATCACATGATTGTAACAAGTGTTTTTTAACACTTTGGGAGAGATTATAATCCCTCTCCAAGGATTTGTTTACTTTCATGCTCTTAGGACACTAATTTTTTTTTGGGGATTTAAAAAGAACAATACAAATGTTGCTTTCAAATTTTGCAAACAAAAAGCTTAAAAATAACTTTAGGAAAACACACTAGATTTTGTTTAAAATGTAACAATTGAACAAGGCAAACTCACACTTCATTTGGTGCTTAAAAATAAGTCATCATTGCTTTGAGGTTTAAAATGAACAAATGTTTTCCATGTTTTGCAATCTTTTTACAAATTAATATTATCTAAAATGTGTATGCGCTTCTCTCGCGCTTCATTGTGATTTTGAAAATAAAAAACATTTTGGTAATATTAGGTTGTTAAAAAGATTGCCTCCACATTTCAATTTGGGCACTTAAAAATGAACAAAACATGCAAGTGTGAATAAAACTTATTGCGAGTGTTCTCCTTTTGTTTTTTAACAAAAGTCAATCGAACTACGAATAATGTTTGTTTGCTATTGTTTATCTTAAAGGGCCTACCTTGTGGGAAAAAGTACTCACCCAAGGGAACGACCCGAACATGTTAAAGCCAAGCGACTTCCAACTGGTATATAAGTGTGGATTCTTGAGGATAGTTCAAGAATCACGAGGATTATTCTGACGAGATGGACAACAATGGGCTCTCGTCGATGTTGGATAATCCCCCATGAATGGAATGCCCGAATTAGAACCCTTTGTTTAGAAAAAGGCCAAAACCTTGTCTATCTTGTTCGTGCAAAAGGTCATGTCCTTTGAAGCTGCCCCACGTTATACATGCAGTCTTGTTGTGGAAATGGAAAGTATGCTATGGGAGATTCATGGGTACTAATGCTTGGTGGACCTGAGTAAGTGAGTGTCGTGGAGGGGAGCCAGTGTGGTCAAGCATTTAGCCATTCACACAAGATATGCACAGCTGGATTTATCCAAGTGGGAACCCAACAAGATATTGCCTCATCATCCTAAGAGTGTAAAAGTGCTTGAAATAAAAGAACACATTGCTTGGTCCTCAAAAATTTTGCAAAATGAATATTCACAAGACCTTCAAATTTCAAACCCCTTTGAGGAGACAAATACCTTTGACGAATTTGGACACTCTTGCTTTCCCTAGGGATCATATTCCTAGAGGTTTCTAAGCGCACAAATTCTACTATCATTTGTTTTCAACAAGGTTAAACATAAGGAAATTTTGGCCTATTTTCCTCTATTTCCACACAATGGACCTTGTGGGATGAGAAAGAAAGTGAGACATTGGACATATAGTTTGAAACATAAGCAAGCAAGTTTCTTTGGTAAAAAGAAATCATTAAAGCCAAGATAAACAAACAATTGAACCACACATGTGCTTGATCCGTTTTGAGTCATTTGGTTTTCATGCAAACATTGGTCTTTTGGCTTGAAATACTTTTAGGGAAAAACATGTTCTTCATTACCTTGGTCTTGTAAGTAGGTCCTCATAGGGTCATCTAGGATCAAAATCATCACTTCATCCATCCAAAAATCAATCAAATCCCATCTCACCAACAACTTTTGGAACTTTGCAACATCACTTATGCTAGACTTTTGGAAAATCAAAATCACCTTGTTTGACTTAAAACACCTAGTCAAATTATCAATCATCTTGAACAAATTTGCCTCTAGGATAAAAAAATTGTTAGAGTAATAAGTTATATACTTAATTAATTATATCATACTGGTTAATTAATTAAGTCACTTATTCCTCTAGTTGCTTAAGCTAAACTTGGGCACATTAATAATTGATTAATTATTAATTGTGCATACTAGGGTTTCCTTTTAGGTCAACTTTATGGTTGCATACTTTGCTTTTATAAAGCAAATCATCTCATTGTAACATTCAATTCCTGAATATATCATTTTGCACATTCGCATGCAAAGCTTTGCTTTTTTATGTTTTCTCTTTTGTGGAAGGTGTTTAGGTTTGCATGTCTGATCTAGGGTTTCTAAAAACAACTTCCTGAGGTCTACTAGTTCATGATCACTTTGATTTGGCTTAACACACTTAGCCAATTCATTCTCTTATTCAAGTTTTCCCTAGGATAACACAACTTCCTAGGGTTTACAAATTCACCATCATCTTGTTTGACTTAACACACCTAGTCAAACTATCCTCAAAATCAAATTGAATCAATTCCTAAATTCTAACATTGATCCAAAAGTTCCTAAACATTCAAACACCCATATCACTCACCCCTTTCATCATCCATCTCATCATTGGTCCTAAACACCTTAGAGGTTCACTCTCGCAACAAGGTCAAAACACAAGAAAAACATGGAATTAAAACTCGACTCATACATCATGAGTAATCCAAGTCAACCAAACTATCTAAGTCTCACAATGCCAATTGATTATCAAAACTCACATTTATACATGAAATCATTATCTCCTCCAAACCTCAAAAGTACAATGAATGTGAGTATGCCGAATCCAAATTTTGGAACACCTTTTCCAATGATAGATTTAAATGAAAGTCCAAATCTGCAAATCTATCAACCAAATACTCAATGCATGAGTTTTCCAAACAACATTATCCCACTAAATCCATACATGCCAAATACAAGTTTGTTGAAAATGAACATTTCTAGTTCATGCTTGGTGAATTTTGGGATAGATATGCTTGCAAATCCCCCTAATGTTGTTCAAAATCCTAACAATATATTGGCAACTCCATATGTTGATTCAAGTCAAGGTAACACCATGCAAAATCAAAGTTACCTAAATCAAGGCAATATGATTCTCAACCACAAAAATGTTCAAATTCAACCTATAATGCCGAATCAAAACATCATACCAAATCATCCCATCTTGCCATCGGTATCACAACAACAGGTGGCAACCATCCAAACAAACCCAACAATCAACACCATCCCCAACCCACCACCACCGCCGCCAAAACACAGCACGACCAATTCATTCTCCATCATGTTGCAAGTTGCTCAAGAAGCTTCCCGCAAAAAGGTGCTCCAAAACTAACAAGCTACTCAACAAGCACACGCGACTCTATTAGCCCAACACCAAGCTCGACAGGAACACACACAATTCCATGCACTATTGCAAGCAATCCATCAACAAATAGCTCAACAACAAGCATTGTTGGCACAACATGACCAACAACAAGCGTTGTTGGCTCATCAAAAAACACAGGCATTACTCGCTCAACGAATTTTTCAACAGATTCCCACCACAATTGTTGAAAACAATAATCAAGATCTATCTATCGATGAACAACTTGAAGATGTTTCCATATCATCCAATGATCAAATCAACGTAAATCAAGAGCCATTTTTTAGTAATGTTCAAGACCCCTCCTACAAAGATCTATTTCAAGGAGTGTTGATGTTATTTGACCCTATTGACATAAACCAAGATCCATATACCAATGATCATATTGAAAATGTCTCTACATCACCTAACGAGTTAGAGGACATATCTCAAGAACGTATTCCAAAGCATGATCAACATCTTTCACCAAGGTCTAGCAATGATCCTTTCCAAAACATATGGACATCCTTTGACCTCACGACATTTGAGAAACTTCCTATGCCTAGTGAAGATATCCAAGAAAGCAATCCATCCTTTGAAATTGACCCATGTCAAGAACTTGATCCAAAGCATGTTGAAAGCAATTCCGACATTAATCAAGATCAAGAATTTTTATATGCAAGATACTACAATGAGGTGATGGCCACTCTCCTACAAGATGTCACAAATAATGATCATATCCATATAGCATATACCCCTCCATCTACTCATAAGATTCTTTCTTTGGATGGACACGTAGATGATCATCATTCAAAACAAGAGTCTCCTCTTCTTAAAATTTGTACACATCATCAAGATATAGAGAAATCCAGAGACATCAGAAACAAATCATGAAGAAGGCTTCTACATAAGTCGTGAATCAGAAACATCAGGTGAAGTGAGTCATGAGGAAGACTTTTGTGTGGACAGTGAAGCATCAACACTTCTTGAAGAAGCACTACAATCTGATATCTCACAAGATCAAGCTGAAGATATCAATCAAGCATTCATCACACTTATGGAAGATCCTATCACTTATAAACTTGGATCACTCACCTTTGTAAGGGAAAAAAATCTTATCAATGAAAGAGCTATGACCTTTGAAGATCCGCCACAGAGCAGAGAAGGAGTAGCACCTGATTCCCAAGGTAAATCATATCGTATGGCAAATAGATTTTTTCAGCAGATGAATTATGAAGGTAGAGGATTAGGCCTACATGAACAGGGTATCCTAGAACCAGTGCAAATTTTTGGAAATCCTAAGCGTCAAGGCCTTGGTTATTCAACAATCAAGGGATATAAACATATCAGTAATACTTCCACAAAACTGGGGGCAACTTCGTCTCGAGCAAGCGTCAACGTAGGGAGCACAAAGAATTCTTATGATGAAACCAATGCCAATACTACAACCCACCACGTCATGAATCTTCATCCACCCATCACCCCATCCACAAATTGGGGCCCACGTCAAAATAAAGACTTGAATCGAAGCATGAAGAATTATACCAAGGAAAATGAAGCTAAGAAGCATGAAGGACAAATCAAATACATATGGATACCAAAGAATACAATGAAATATTATCCCTATCAAACTCCATCAGTCAAAGAAACCATGGGGAAAAATAAAAAAGGGAAAAGTATCCATCAAAGATGTCCACAAAGGAAAAAGCAGGTTTCTCAAGCAACATACAAAGTGTATCAAGCAGTTGATCCCAATTCCATGCACACTTCGTATCCACCCATCATTGCTCATCTTCCCAAGTTTGGAGAGTCAAAGGTTCCAAACTGTCAACCAATCCATCTTTTATCCCTAAATACATTCCATCCATGTCTCCACGCATTATATCCAACTCTCACATTGACCATGTGTTGGCAACGACCCTTAATCATAAGGATTCAGAAGGCACTCTATTGCGATGTGCACACAAAGATAGAGTTAACTCCAGTATTAGCAAAGCAGATCTGGGATCTCAAAATTTACATTCAAGTGCACATATATTAGCAAAGCAACTTCTTCAAGTAGGATATCGATGGCATGTTATGACAGAAGCATCAACATCAACACCACCAGGTGGTTCAACATCAACTTAAAATCTCTTAGAAAATACAAAAAAATAAGAAAAATGTCCTGAAAAAATGGTCACCTTGATGAAAACTTGGCAAACAGGCGTCTTGGTGACAACAAAAAAATCAAAAATACAAAAAAATCAAAAAATGGATTGAAAACAAGAAAGATAAAATTCGTCCTCTAGTGAAAACCACTGCATTGGCGCTTTGGACAGGTACCATGATGAAAACCTGGCAAACAGGCGTCATGTGTAAAATCGAGCATCAACATGTGCCAGTTCAGGAGAAAGCATCTTATCACATCCATAATAAAGCCAACATTCCAACCATATCATCCATTTTCATCCATCTGCATCCATACTCCAAATTATCTTGATCTTGATGAAAATCTGGTGCACACTTTACACTTGCTTGTGGTAAACATCTTGACATAGGTCATTTTCACTGATCCCATCCTACCCAACGCTATTTGAACCTTGAACCACTATCCGAAGGCGCATCCTCTTTTTGAACACCTTATCTTTTCACAAGATAATCCTTTGCATGCTTTGCATGTTTACCATATCCATCCATCCACACACCTATCTAAGCATCTACCTATGGCATTCCATACATTGCTAGACACTGGGGGCAGATGTTTGCATTTTTCTTTAGGAAAAAATCTTGATCTATATCTTCACACTTATGTGGTGATCCAAACATTGGAAAACATGAAAGAAAATTGATCAAAGCATTTGTGAGTCAATCCAAATCACTAGCCCATGGCATATTTTGACAGGAAGACTTTCTTTATCAAGCTTTATCTTTCATCGAAAATCAATCCAAACAATCAATATCAGTTGCATCTAATCCGCACGTTAGCATCACATCAAAGAAATTTTGTTCCAAATCAAGCTTCATCAATCTTGATCTATTGAATCCAATCATCACCTTGTTTGACTTAACACACTTAGTCAAACTATTATCTTGTGGACGAGTTTACTCTAGGATAACACAACTTCCTTGGGTTTACAATTTCATTATCACCTTGTTTGACTTAACACACTTAGTCAAACTATCATCTTGTGCACGAGTTTACTCTAGGATAAGACAACTTCCTTGGGTTCACAAGTTCATTATCATCTTGTTTGGCTTAACACACTTAGCCAAATTATCAAATCCATAATCACCTCGTTTGGCTTAACACACCTAGCCAAATCATCCTCTTTTGTACAAGTTTACCCTAGGATAACACAACTTCCTAGATTTTACAAGTGCATAATCATCTTGTTTGACTTAACACACTTAGTCAAACTATCAATCCATCAATCCAAATGATCAACATTAAGCTTGGTTTTCAAAAAAATCCCAAACAGAGCACTGATGTCATCACATATCCATATCCGAATTGTCAAAATCATGCAAAAGTCCAAAAACATCCAAATCACTCAAAAAATCCAAAAACATGTTGAAATATAAAAAAATCTTCAAAAATTCATCATTGAGTCTTATTAGTTTTTTCACCTTGTCAAAATACGTCATTTCTAAGCTTGAACGTAGGCAAGGTTGATCTTTGATCATCCCCCGAGATAGTTAGGGTCAATCCTTAGGCGTCCATCGCATTGACAATCTGTTTTCCCATCTAGTTTGCATCTTAGGCCAGTCCTTTAAGCAATAAAATGGAAATCCGTTTGCCCATCTTATCATCAAGTCAGTCCATCGTCAATCCAAACTACGTCGTCTTTGAGCTTAAACGTAGGCAAGGCCATCCTTGATCGGCACCCGAGACACAAAATACCAAAAACATTGAAAAATGTGAAAATACCAAAAACGACCTCAAAATATCGTAAAACCCAAAATGGTGCACCCGTCTCATCTCGCTTTCACCCGCAATAATAACCATTCCTAATAAAATCAATCGTCACTTTCACCCTTTGGTGAGTCAGTCAGAAGCAAGTTTAGCAGGTTCTAAAGTGAACACCCTAATCGTCAAAGTCTTGAATGTCCAAGTCAGTAAGCAAGCAAGTTGGTCAACTCGGAGTATCAATAGCTTATCACCCAATCAGTCTCACCAAAACCCTAATCACTACATGTCCTAGGATGAAGCTTTCCTGCGATAGACATAAGCATCAGGTACCCCACAGTAGTTAGTCTTGGCTAACGGTACGAAGAACATCAACTTGTTTGTTTACTTTATCTGGTCTTTTTGACTTATCTTATTTTGCACTCATTTCAAGGACCTCTCAATGATGCCTAAACAAAACAGGTTTAGAGAGAAAGGAATGGAGCAACGATCATTATCTTTTTTATTTTTTGTGCTTGTTGGATACTCTTGTAAAATAACTTGGCGAATACTTGCTTTGTTGGGTCCATCCTAGCAAGTTTTCGTATGTCAAGTGTGAATAAGAGCACTCCTATCTGATTGACGAGTCAAAGTCCATCGCACTAGGTACAACGCCATCCTGGTCCTTTATACCTTGATGCATCGTACCTATGCGTGTTATCAAACGTAAAGCAATTGGCCCTTTGAAAATCCCAACTCCTGGTAAGCAATACATCATCATCATCGATAATAATACGAACTTGTGTGGATCCTCCTTCCATCCATCTTATTCTTATTATTATTCTATCTTTACTAACATTTCTATCTAAAATTGGTGTGTTGTATCAAAATATACACAAGGCTACCCATGGCTGATGACTGTATACACATCATCAGAATTGTCTACATCAAAGAATTATCTTTTGTCCTCTGATCAATAGAACCACTCCTCTCTCATTTTATCGCGATCTCGATTGGAAAACCATACATTTTCGCTCGATCTCTCGAGGGGGCAATATACTAGCATAATCCTTTCACTGGGGCAACAGTGAGGCATTTGAAAAATTGAGAAATTTTGAACTTTGATCATAGCAGTTTATTCTTTGAATCGATGCAACAAGTACATTGCTTCAAAGAGGGGCAAAATGTAGACATGGAAAATGTACATTTTCGGTTTAGCACATTTGATCTTGATCGCTAACATCATTTCCTCTGAAATCACACTCTTAGCATTTTATCGTAATTCTATCCCTTAATCTAATGAATCGTCATTTATCTTATTAAGTCTGTCACCTCCTTAATCAATTTAATTTAATTAACCTTACATTTTTGTTTAATTAAATAAATCAAATCATTTCCTCTCAAATTTGATTTAAATTAATTCATCTATTTAAGTCTAAATTGTCAAATCACCTAATTCTTCATGAAATTAATCAAAATATTTGATTAAGTTAATCTCTATCACTAAAATCCTCTAGAGAATGCAACTTGCACAATAAATCAATTAATTTGATTTATTAATTCATCTATTTTCCCTCACAAAGCATCAAAAGGGAATATTCCCTCAATTTGAATTCAAAATTCAAATGGGCATGGTCCTTCCAACAAGACATTCAATGCCTCTTACATGTCCTTGTGAATTGAGCCAAGTGACATTAACTCCATTTCTTTCTCCCTCCAACATGTCACATTCAAAATTCAAATTTGAATCCAATGGCATTTATCATGCACATTGACCAAAATGTGCTCATTCCTCCTCCAATCACATGTGGACAAGTGGCCTCTTCTCATTGGTTGGTCTTTTATCCCACATTCTTCCAATTTGGGAATCTATAAATGAGAGACTCTTCCTCTCATTCAAACATCCACACCTTGAGTAAACTTACTCTACTCAACTTCATCCTCAATGCAAGATCTTAGCTAGGTTATTGCAGGTTTTCTCAAGAACTCACATTGTTCTTCATCATCAAGTGGATCAATCATCAACAATCACACAAAGGAGTTGGGAAAGGGCCAATTGCAACACTTCATTGGCACCTACTCCCCCATGGGATCTCTAGTTTGCTCACTTAATTAGGATTTACATGCTTTTTCGTATTTTATTCTTCATTTTATCCTATTTTAAGTTTTGTAAATGGATTTCATGGGGAATTCTTGTTTTACCTTGCATATGATCTAATAACATGTTTGTTTGCTTTGTTTATGTAGGTAAGAAATTGGGGTTCACAGAGGGAAGTGAACTCCATGTAGGAGTGTTGATTTTCAACACTCCTACACTTGGAATTAGAGTAAAAAGTGTCAAAGTGTAATGGTGCTGGGTTTCTTCGATTGAGCATCTCAAATGCAATGAAGCCATTATTTTGAATGCCAAGGTTTGTAAATTTTATGAACTTGTGAAGACCATGTTGCTAAAAATCAGACACGCACAAAGGGCAAAGGGAAAGATCAGAGAAATGTTCCATTTTAAACACCTAGGGTATCAAATGAAGAAAGAACACGCGAAGAGACAAATGAAGAAAGAACACGCAAAGAGACAAATGAAAAAGAAAATGATGGAAGGAGAAAACAAGGTGCGACGTAGACATGGCAAAGTGAAATGATGCACAAAGAGATTCATTTTTGAAACACATATACTTATAAATGAAAATGAAAAGAGATCTACGAAGCCGTTTCCTCTCTACAAAAGAATAGGAAAGAAGAATACATGGAAAAATGGATAAACAACATACCTGGAACAAAATTAAAAACCCCAGCTTGAAATGTTGGAAGAAAAACTTCAAAACGCGTTTTGGAAGAGTATAGAAATCGCACAGCACAATGAGGAGGAGAGATAGGTGAAAGAAATGGAGTTAGATTGATCTTAAAAGACTTAAAAGCCACTTTAAAACAATCATAAATGAACTCCACGTTGCGCACTAATCAAGGCACGTTTTATGGTGAAACTGGGAAAAGTGTAATCGAGTAAAAAATCACCGCTCAGGCACTTTTTGACTAAGTTTGGAGAAGAAGTGCATAAGCGTTAAAAATCATCGCTTGTGCACCAAAAAATGACTTTTGAAAAAGGTGCACAAGTGTTGATTTTTAGTGCTTGTGCACTTGATACTTAGTCAATTTTGCGTCAAAGTGTAGGAGCGTTGTTTTTTGGCACTCTTGCACTTTTCACAATTTTCACTAAGTATTGACATCTAGACCTCGCGAAGGTACTCGTTTCAAAGGTATTTGATAGGTGAACACAGAGGTATGCTCAAATAGATAGTTTGAGATTTTGGAACACATTTCAAGGTGGATTGAAAATTGCCTCATTTTGCATGCTTGAACATCATGATTCCTATGAAACATACAAGTTTCACAGAGAGGTAATCCGTGGATCGAGCGCTGCTAGATTCCATGATAATATATGACAGCAACAACTTTAAAACCTCTTCCAAATAATGAAAACTATAGTTGTGTAGGGTGCAAGGAGTGGAATGATTGTTGGAAATTACCAGATATTTGAAAGTCCTCATAAAACCTCTTCAAAATCAACAAATTTAACCCTTTCTTAGTAATTTTCTTCGATTATTGATAAGTATTCCATTATTATATTTATGTTTGGTTTATAGTTTTAATAAAACATGAAGTTGAGAAGTGTCATGCCAAAAATGATTATAAAGCTTGAACAAGTAATTTCACTAAATTTTAAACCAAACATAGGGAACATAGTGCTGAAGAAAGTAATTTTATTGAGATCTACATTTCTTATCATTATGTAAATGTGGATTATAAATGAAATTTGTGCTTAGGAAGACAAGTGTATTTGTACTTTGTGTCATCCTCAATTTCTTCTTTAGGTTTTCTTTAACAAAGCTTGGTTTGCTTAGAGACTGCACATGCTATGTCACAAACCCTAACGACATTTGTCCCAAAGCCTTTGGTTCGTCTTCTTCATCAACTCGAGATGCGAGCAAAGGGAACAAAAATAACTCTATCCCATGTTTCAAATGAATACTAAACACAAGTCTTATTTTAAAAAAATATTTTTTTGTATTAGTTTTATTTTCAAGTTTTAGTTTTTAAATTAAAAATAATTATAATTTTATAACATTAATTTAAATTAGATTTTAATTTTAGTTTTAAAATTTATTTAAATTTTACTATCATTAAATTTATTTAAATGTTAAACTAGTAAAATTTTTAGTTTCTCTAATATATATTGTATTGCCATCCCCAAAAAATAGCCTTTGGACCACCATACCTGAAACATATTCTCTGTTGCCCCCATCCCCAAACCACTGAGGAACATATAATTTTTTTAGTTTATTAATTGTTGTACTAATTGTCCCCCACCGTCCTTGAAATTTAGGAAAGTTTACCATCCTCAAAATTTTATTCCTGTGTCCACACATCCCCCATCTCATAAACTCAAAAACCCACCAAAATAGTAGCATTACAAAACTATGTATCCAAACTAGGAGAAATAGTAGAAAAACAAAATTAATATTAGAGCACCTGAATAAAGAGCAGATACAAAATAAAGTTGGGTATTTGGGAAAAATAAGAATAATACCAAGGTCCAAAACAAAAGGGTATCCAAGTTAATAGAAATATCAACAACAATCTGGACAAACTACAAGCAATAGCAAATTGTGTATTCAAAATTTCAAACTAAAAGAACTAGCACCAACTCATTAATTGGGATCAACTCAATTGGTAAATCAGTGTGGCTTTGAAAGCAAATCCATAGATTCAAACTCCCAAAAGATGTCAAAGCATATTGTTGTGTAATATACTTCATCCAGTTTTGTATGCAATGTAACTTGACAGACAAGGACAAGTATAAGTACTGGGTGATTTTGAAAGAAAAATAATCCCTTATGCATGGTATATAAGCTAAAGGTAAGCCTCTGCAATGGTTAAAAAAGGAAAATTTACCAATTAAAAAATAAAAGAATGAGCCTTGAAACATAAATGGGTATCCATACTGAAAGAATTAACTGCAAAGCAAAATAGAATAGTCAAACTAAGAAAAAAATACTTATAAAACAAATTTGGGTATTCAAACAAAGAGAAATAGCAACAACATTGATGGTTTTTTAGTTGTATTGGAAGGAAGCTTTCCCTTTTTTGAAAATAAAGTTTACCCAGATTATTAAAATAAAATAAAAAATAGCAGTAAAACAAAAATGATGAGTATTCAGAGTCTAGACTACAAATAATAGAAGCAAAAAGAAGGATATTAGACTAAATAAAAATAGTAGAAAAACATATTTGGATATCCAAAATAAGTGAAATTATATGAATTTGAGCTAAGAGAAATAATAGTTAAACAATTGTACCCTACATTTCCAATTTGATAAATAACAGGAAATAAAGGGTATTCAAACTGAGAAAAATAGCAGCAAAACAAAATAAATGGATACTTGTACTAAGAGAATGAAACACAATATAATTGTGTGTCCATACTACAAGAAATAACATCATATCAAAATTGTGTCTTTAGACCAAGAGAACTCGTAGAAAAACATTATTAGATATCCAAATTAAGATAACTACTAGGAAACAACGTATATTCAAACTATGAGAAATGATAGCTTTAAAAAAGGGTATCCATGCTAAGAAGAACAACCACCTAAAATACTTGGGTAATCATACTAAAATAAACAGCAACAACTAAAAGTAGTGGTATTCGCACTAGAAGAAATATTAGCATAATAAGAGTGGTATTACAACTGAAAGATAAATTTGACCAAAACAAAAGTGGTATTACATCATTGAATCAAAGGAATGATCTAAAACCCACAAAAAATTGGTGAAATAGAAGCACAATAAAAGCGGCATTTCAACTGAAAGCTAAGCTTGAGCAAAGCAAAAGTAGTATTGCATCATTCAATTAGGGGAGTAATCTAAAACACACACAAAAAAATCCCTGATCACACAAATAGTGAAGGAAAAGAAAGGATATAACAAAATTGTACGGATGATAGGAAAACTTTATCTCAAAACCTAAAATAGTCAATGATCAAGAACTTAACCGCCTATATTCCACAAAAAGGAAACCTCACAAACCTTGAAATGAAAATTAGAATAAGTAGATATATGATATAAATAGCGATGAAATAAAAAAAGGGAGCCACGAAGAATTATAATTTCTATATGTTTTTTTCTTATTATTAGTAAAATAAGCTTATAAGAGTTTTTACTTGTTTTGAGTTGCACAAAATAGTGAAGAGATGTGCATCCAACGAAGTTAAATATATTAGAGAAATTACAGTTTAAAAAGCAGTAGAACATACCTTTTTTTTTCTTCTTCTTCCTTTGATTAGTACATAAATGATAACCAGTGAGTTTTTGCAACCCTATATTGTACAAGTAGATAGGAGTACAATGCCAAGTAAAATGCCGAATAACATGCCTATATTCATTTGCAAGTTAAACTCTCCTACTCCAATTTGAACTCTCATGGTCGTGTAACCAACAATGAGCTTACGCAAGTAGTGAAAGACCAAACAATAAACGTCCTCTAAGCATCAAAATCTAACTGCCGGCGAGTGGAGACATTTTTAGGTATTACATTTAAAGTTTTGCAAGAGGCTACAACGAGAATTTCAACGAAGAGTAGAGTAAAAAGCGACGACAACTATGAACACAACATCATTTTCTACATTGCCATGTACATTTGAAAATAAATGTCCCATCAATATCAAATGCAAGAGTGTTTTCAGTACGTAAAAATAACAGATAAGTACCTATCTGATTAATGCAAAAACATAACTCGTTAGAAATCACTTCGACTTTGTCAAAAAGTGAAATTAAAAGGATATAAAGTGTTTTAAGGTTGAAAATTTGGAAGCCCCCATGAAGTTGAGTTATAATAGGATATTGACTTTCTTTTCTTGAAATCCGTCAATGACATACAAAACATTTTAGCCAATCATATTGACAATAAATAATTTTTATAATTTATATAATTAAATATTTTACAAATTCACTTTAGAAAATTGAATTGAATTTTTTTTTTTTGTAAATATTGTTTTTGATTGATTGATAGCCAACTTATTAATAACTAATTAACTACTAAAAGCAAAATTCATTGGAATAATATTGTTAATGACAAATACTAATAAAAAGAACATTTGTAAAAATGCTTATGAAATAAATTATGTTTTTTAATAGCTAAAAACCCTCTTATCATACTCTAGAAAATTTATGACAACTATAAAATAATTCATCTTTGAATGGATAAAAAACATTGAACCAAATATAAAAGAACCCTTAAAAAGTTGAATCCATCATAAAATTATTACTCTGGAGTACAATCGATGGTCCCTTAAACCATTTTGATCACGTGAACATAATTTCCTTTGATTAACTCTCCTAATTCCCAATTCCGCTATTTGATAGGGAGAGTTGAGTATCCTCAATTATTTAAAAAATTCAAATAATCCCTCGGCTACCTACATGGCCGGACGAAACAACAAACTTACTGATTTCAAATGCAGCAGTGCCCAGACCACTAGAAAAGCTCAGTGAAGTAGGTTGCTTTATTATCAAAAGAAGATGGGCATCCCCTACTTCAGCCTGGCACCTGGACTGAAAGTCTCGAGGCTTTGCCTAGGTATTCTCAATACTGTTTTTCTTTTAGTAAATTATTGCTTTTGCAATTCTAGTTGTAGGTTATGCCATGAATATTGGTTAAAGGGCTGCCCTCTGACTGTCCACTACAGTTATCCTTTATACTGCAAGTATCTCTATTATGTTTCATAATCTCCTCTATTCTTCCTTCTCTCTGACTCCTTAATAAATTCTGCATTTATCAAATTTCTTAAGGTCGCTATGTTGATGTTATTTATATAGACTTGTTAAGGATCCAACATAGGAACTTCGTTTACCATACTGGGATGCTTTAGCACCGAACTGCCGACCCTTGTGCTGTAGGAGAGCAGATTGTTATTCCAATTGTCAATGACCCAATACCATCAATTTTTAGGTAAAATGCCATAGAAATGTTTTCAAAAAATTCTTCCCAAGTATGCCTGGTGGGGTAGGAATGCGGACTTCATGGAGGAGGCAAATGTTCCAATCAAAATGGGCTAGAGAGGGTATGTGCAGATCGCATTGAACGGTATAGAAGTTAAATAGAAAAACGAACAATCCCCTCGGTGGATTCCATACGGAGGTCTTCTATGCCAAATTGATGTCACACGTGTGGTCACCTAAAAACTATTAATGCCAAAGGATTTTGCCAGTCAAATATATCTGAATATAACAAGCCCGAGGTCAATACCTTTGGCTAGAACGAGGCCTCTTGATACAAGAGTGTAGAATGTAAAAAATAATAAGTTTATATCATAGAAAAAAAATTCAAAAAACATAGGTTGAAAATAAGCAGCAAAGAAAACGCTGGTTTATTTAAGGAAAATAGAATAAATCAAATAAATCCAAGTTAAAGATTGTTTTAGAAGAATAAAGCAAATATAGAGAAGAAATTCTATCCCAAGCTTTATTTGCTTTAGAATTCTAAATAATATTTATTAGGTTTCTCAGCATTATTCTATCTTTTTAGAATAGGTTTATGCTTTATTCTCTTGTATGTGTTGGCATTTCAATTCGCACCTTTGGTATGTGAATTGGAAACGGACAGCTACACACAAATAAACTGCTCTTCGAATTAGGAGGGGAAGCTCCCTCTTTGTTGATGCTGCTTAAAAAAGTAAATTAAGACTAATTTGCCTATCTTTTTGTTCAGTTAAGAGCACAAGGTTATAAAACTCAAGTGCCGTAGCTGAGATTTTCTTTTTGGAAGTTCAATTACGACTAAGCCTATGCTAATGACGTGTCTAACTACTCAAGTAAATATAGAGCTTGAGAGTTAGAAATGAACAAAGAATGATTTTTTGACACAAATGCTTAAACAAACTTTATCCCAACACACATCTACTGAAATTTCAATGCAAGCTCAAATAGAGATCATATAAGCGTAACACATAAAACGGAAATCTAAGACATTATATCAGGGCAGCAAAGTAGGCACAAGACTTTATTTTCTCAGATCTCAAGAACAAAAGATTACACTCTTGGGATAGTAGGATTGTAGCAAAATAGGCATATAGTTTTGCGATCAACCAAGATACATTGGCACAAGTAACATGAACTGAACAACAACTTGCAGCTAGAAGAGACTTGCAAGATTGCTCCAACACTAAGTGAACTGAAACTAAACGACAACAACTTGCAGGCAAAATAGACTCAGCAATTTGTTATCACAAGCACGGTTAAAGAAAAATGGGCAAAAACTGCCCTTATTTATAACTAAGCAGAGGAGTAGGGGACCCTAAAATCTCCTTGCTTTTACAACTAAGACTTGCCAACATGCAAGCTTTATTTCTAAATCTAAAATAAGATAAACTTCTTTAACCTAAGAAAGCCTAAAAACAAAGAAAGTGCCAACTATTACAACTTGACATTTGCCTTTCCAAGAATGGATAATCATTGAGATGAGAATAGAAAGAAAGTTGAAAGAAAGCTTCTAGAAGATTGCTGCTTTAAATCTCGATCACATTCGCCAAAAAGCGGGAAATTGTATCTCTATCAGGAGCATCAATACTATCAATAGCAAAGTTTTGCTTTTCTAAGATTTCTTCTCCTTCAGCAATAGATCTCAGAAAATCTTTGACCTCATTGGCTGCTTTCTCGAACCTCGCAGACATCATGGAAATCTGACTCATCCTTCTAGCACTGCCATCACTGCTACAAACAACATTCTGGAACTCGACTTGTACTTCATCAAGTCCGATGTAAGAACCATCATCATGACAATACCGGTAAGGAATCTCTGTAACAAACTCTCTTAGAACTTGAAAGCATCAACAACCCTTTGTTTGTATGCGACAAACTCCTTAGATATCCCTTCATAAGTTCTCACCTTGAAGAAGTGATGTTCTTTCCATGCAAGAATTTGTCTCTTGTGTTCTTTTGAAACCAATGAGCCATATGTTGTATCTAAATCTGCAATGATGATTTTGTGCATAGGCTTCACCTCTGCTATCAACTGCTCAAATCCTTGGATGCCTTGGCGTAAATCATGAGCATTATACCTCAACTGATATATCTGTGCTAGAATCTCTATGCCTCTAGTGATGATTTCCTTGATCCATTCCTGTGTTTGTTTCCCACATATCACCAACTGCCTCAACTGGTGCTGATCAGTCGGTGTCTCAAGAACCTGGGGCAGCAACTGAGTTGCTTGTGAAGTGCTGTGAACAAGGTTTGAAATGAATAGCCCGAATTGCCAGATTTCAGCCTTAAGGGCTGCCTTATCCTCTCCATCTTTAAGCACTCTATCCTGTAGATTCTCTACTACAACCTTGAACAAACTGACATCTGTATGCCTGGTATTTTTGCCAAGATTAGTCTTAACCATTATGAAATCATTTGCCTCTACTTCATCCTCATTTCTATCCTTAGGAGGCGTAGCAGTCTCCATAACCATCTCACCAACTAGATTCTTTTCAAAATGAATTTGCTTCTTTGCTTTCTTTTTAGGAGCCTCCTGGTAAACGTTGTCCATTTCATCCAAGTCCAGCTGACATGAAGGTCTTCTTCTCTTCCTTCCTTGGGAGCTCTCAAGCCAAGATGAGGTGCCTCTACTAGCTTCCCTAGGAGGTTCAGCTGCAACTTCTTCTGTTTCGTCTTCCTCCAAATCAAAATGAATTGGAGAAGCCCTCGGTGATGGTGGAGAATCAGGAGTCACGAACACCTCTTCTGGTTGTGGCGTCGGCTCTACTGGAGTGGCTTCTGCTACTATTGTTGGCTATTCTTGTATAATTATACCCAAAAAATCCAACCTCTTCTTAACCTTCTTTGCTATTCTATTGCCTTTTACACCTGCTTAAGGTTGTCTTACAACCTTCATCTTTGGCTGTACTCTTGAAGAAGAAGGAAGAGATGACTGTGTTCTTGGCGGCTCTGCTACTGGAATCGCTTTCTTCCTCTTGTGACTTAGGAAAAGCTTGCTGTTCTTTATGACCCAGTTTTTCCTCTCTTCAACTAAAATGCACTCTTTATTGGACCAATTGACCTGTGGGAGAGATTGCTGCTCAATTTGATTCTGGGTGTATGTTGGGAGAAGTACATCTCCATCATCATCAGATAATTCCTCAATATCTTCAGATAAGCAGTCTTTCATTTGATGAAGTGTAAGCCTGCTGTTATTGCACCTCCTTACCTCAAACTCATCCTTGCAATTTGCCCAAAAATCTTCAAGTGCGGACACATGCACATAGTTCTAACCAAGCTTGGATGTGTAGACACCATGAGGGTCGTATGATCGTCTCTCGCTGAAAGGTTGGAGACCAAGTTTAGACAATTCGTCACCCATTGACTTAGCATTTGTTGATGATCTACACCTGTAGATTCCCAACTCAAAAGGAAAACTAAAGGCGAGCTTCTTTCGATTCCGCAAGAAAGTGTGAACTTCATATACTTGCCTTAGGAATTCCATGAAAACCACTTCGTTTGAAGGATACCTTGGCAACATGAGTGGAGCACTCGAGAAGCCGTACACTCTGATATAGGTGAAGGTAGGAAACTGAATGAACCAATCTGCCCACTCCGCTATTGCTGCCCTGGCAGTTGATGAAATCCGTATGTGCAACTTGTTGTCTAGGTCTCTCACCGTATACATTAGGAAAGCCTCATTTACCCTTTTGTAATGATGTGTTGAAGCTGAGAATTCCAACTGAGGGTAATAGTTATAGATATGCTGCACATCTAGAGTTCCCGCTATGTTCAATCCTCTGAATTTGCCTTGAAAGGCAACTAGATAGACTAGATATGAAACCATGTGAAACTCATGAATTTTGAAGTACTTAGTTATATGATGATGAAGATTGCCACTAATCAATGTCGGCCAATCATAGAATTCCATCTTCTTCATGATATGGGATATGATGTAGAACATCCATGGTTGAAACTTTGTAGCATCTTCTTGACCTGTGATTCAGTTAATTCAGGTGATCATTATGGCAACCTCATCTTTGAATTCTCCTCGTCCAATTTTCTTTGGTAGGGTCTTATGTTTTTCCTTCATCCATTTTTGTGCAACTTTCTTGTTGTATTTTTCCTTGTTCATTTCCCACAACCTTTGACATTCTTCCATGGAAACGGTGACACTTTCTGACTAGGGTGGTATTGAGAAGCATTTTTCAATCATATCTGGTTTGAGACGACAAATCACTCTTCCATTTGCTGTTTGAATCTCCCGTGTAACCAGATTGTAATGCTTGATGCAAGCAATTGTGAATTCTAGACTTTGCACTGAAATGGGAATCGATGCTGCTACAAGTAGTCTAGAATGACCAAAATGCTTGACTGCCACATCTCCTGCGTCTTCCAAAGCACGCAAATTGAACATTGGTTTGATGTGGTGCAAGTCAATCTTAGCTGTTTTAGTTAAATCATGGTATAGTACTGTCTTGGTCTTGAATTCGATAGGAGTGTAATCCATACTAAAAATCTTGAAGATTGACTATGAATTTGACTATGTTTGGACAAGTTTTGCTCAAACCCTAATCTTTACCTTGCCAATTTTTCTTCTCCAAACGGACAGATTTTTCGAAAAAAATATGAGATATGGATTTTGTAGGCAATTTTATTGCAAGAGGACCCAGATCGATCTTTTTCGAAAAATTTGATGGCTGGTCGAAAAAGTAGCAAACCCAAATTTCTGAAAATTTTCACCAGAAAAATTGAGAGCTGGGTTTTGTGCAGAATGAAATTTAGGAATGATCCAGATGATCAGATATTGAAAATACTGAAGGTTGATTGAAAAAACAGCAAACCCTAGAATCTGAAATTTTCACCAGAAAAACTGAGACCTAGGTTTTGTTCAAAAGTATGTTTTAAGAGGACCCAAAAGATTAGATATTGGAAGTTTTGAAGTTTCCTTTGACATGCATGAAAAAAAAGCAGCTGCTGCAATTTGAAAAATTTCTTCAAAATTGTGCAGAATCAAGAACTGATATGACCTAGATCACTGAAAATTGAAAATCTTGACCTCGTCTTTGTAAATTTGATGCCCTGGAAGAAAAAAGCAAAGAAAAAGCAGCCTCTCTGAATGCTGATTTGGGAATTATAATGAACTGTGAAAAAGCACTTAGTTTTGGCTCTCGAATCTTGTATTGAAGAAAAAATTGTGTTTGCTCTTCTTCTCCTTGACACCACCTACAAGAAAATTATGGAGAATGAAAGACAAAGGTGCCTTAAATAAGTTTAGCCTTGAGAAAATCTGCTTTCTTTTGCTTTAAACTCTTCAAACCCTAGCCTGAGCTTGTGCATTGAATGTGGACGTTTTATCTTCTCTTAAATTGTTTGAAAATTCGAAATTTTTTGCTAAGGCATGGCTTCTTGGGCACCCTTCTTGACTGGAGGCATTTTTCTTTTATACTTATCCATTTTTGATCATTTTCAAGATTTTTCTTGATTCTATCCTCTGTTTGATTTTAATTTCTGGCTTCCAAATTGATCCTACGGACGAGTTGTATGATTCATCACGGAGCTTGATCGAATTTGGCGAGATTGTTCTAGAGACAACTTTGGTTAAAAACTTCATCTTTACCTTCAAAATCATGGGTGCCCATCTCCTTCTGGGGCACGCACCCTTACCAGTGTAAGCCATTTTTAACATTCTTCAAGTTTCAACACTGTTTCCTCACCTTCAGATGATTTTGCCATTCCAGGAGCTAGATTGATCGAATCAACTGGTTGTTGGATTCGTTGGATAGCTGAGAAGATTTTGAAGGGGGTCTCTTGGGAGTGATGTCTCCTGAAAGCTACATCTTGAGGGTCAAAAGCTTGGGCGCCTAACTCCTCCAGAGTTAGAATTTTCTTGAAATCTTCATTTTGCCTTTGACTTCTGACATTTTCATGGTTTTACCCCTCCGATCAGTCGATGATATCTGATGCTTGTCAACTCTGATGAACCCACTGACAGTTGCATTTGAAGAGCTACTTCAAGTTGGAAGAAGTCATGTTGGAGGCTGCTATGGCAAATTCATTCATCTGACACCTCAAAAGCTTGGGCGCCTATCTCCTTTTGGGGCGCCCAAGTTTCCAGACTTAAGACATTTTTTACTTTGTTTCTACCTTAAAGCTTGAAAACCTCTTGTCATGGCCTCTGTTCATCCTGAGTTTGCCGTTAGCTGAAGACTTCTACAATCATGCTAAGATATCCATTGCGAAGCTGGTATGATTTTGGAAAGGTGAGCATATCTGCAAACCCTAACTGCTAAATTTGGGCCTTCAAAACCCTAGGTGCCTATCTCCTTCTGGGGTGCCCAAGTTTTCATACTTAGAATATTTTCTGATTTTTTCATGATTTTGCATTCAGCTTCTCGGTTGAAACTCCTCCGTTTAATCTTTGATTCCGGATGTCTGGTTGATCAGATGGCTGTGTTGGTGGATCTGCTGTGGAGCTGAGAAGATTTAGAACAACATTATCTGGGAGCTCAAACCCTAATTTCATCATTTGACCTGAAAATTTGGGCGCCTATCTCTTCCTGGGGCGCCCATGGCTGGCAGAGTTAGTTTTTATTTTGCAAATTTCGACTTTGACAGCTTCCTTTCTCCATTTTCCATTCTTCGTACCCGTTCATCATTTCTCATCTTCTGTTCAGTGCTTGAATGTTTGACTCTGACACCTGGCAGTTGATTAACCTCCATTGATGACCTCAAAGCTCCTGAAAAAGCATAATAGACCCACTAGGGCAAAATTGATCTTTTTGTGATTTTGACTGAACCAGCCTGTTGAGGAAGTATTTTGAGCAAATCAAAATCAGTTTGAACCCTAGAAGCCAAATTTTCTATTTTTAGAATTTTTTTCTAGGATCCGTTTCAAAAGAAACCCCAAAAAAGGTTCTATTTTTAGAAACTTGCTAAAAAGAAAAATTTTCCTAAAATTTAGGGCTGAAAAACTGAAATTTGGGTTTTGTGGAATTGGTCGCGTTGAGTAGACCCAGCTCGTCAGATTTTGAAAATTTTGAGTTTCTGACCCTCATGCATGACATGCAAATCCACAATTTTGACCTTTTTGACATATTTTAACAAGACTTTGACTCATTTCTTCAAAAAATCTTAGTGTAGCAAATTTTTTAATTTGGGGTACAACAGTATGCTTTTTCTTATCCTATCCTCATATAATAGACTTTTCTTTGTTCACATTCAATATTCTTTTATGTTGATAATCTTCCTTCTAGAGGAAGGTATTGAGATCAAAGCAAGAAGTCTCTTTAATATTCTCTTATGTTGATAATCTTCATTCTGGTGGAAGATATTGAGATCAATGCCAACATTCTTTTCTATTGATATGAGGATGGCTTAATTCCTAAACTGGCTGGTCCCCAATGAATGGGAACAATGAATGGTGCAAGGGAATAATGGTTTCTTCCCAAGAGGCATCTTTTTTACATATGTTATAGATTTATAGGATATATAAATTAATATTGGTTTCACATTGACTCATGGATGATTTTACAAATCACTCAATTAAGAGATTTAGTTATTTTGTTGGGATTTTTCCTTGTATGGTTTTGAAGTTAGTTTCATGGATGGCCAACTTGGCTCTCCTTTGTAAGCCTATTTAATAGACAATTTCAATGAAAATACATTGCTCGCTTGTGGGTTTGATTCTTCTGCAAATCATTTTCTCTAATATGGTATTAGAGCCATCATTAATACAGTCTGTGAAGAGTTTGTTATTGTAGTGTTTCGTTGTGGAGCAGAGAGGTGTGGTTTGGTGCAGCCACTGTGGAAGCATCTGCTGAAGTGTGCTAAACAAAATCCAGTTCTTTTGATGGTCATGGGAGTGAGCATTGGGACTTTAGAAAAAGCAGCTGCAAAGAATGAGAAGAAGGATGTGTTTGCTTGTTGGAAGAAAAGGCATTGGAGCTGTTTCAGAGGCTGAAGCATGTCAAGTGAATGAGATCATTTTGTCTTTGTCATGCAGTAAAACCAGATCTGTACACTCCAGCAAAACAGATCAGTTGTTCTTGTTTCTGGCTATTAAATTTGCACTGCAAAATAAATCAGATCTGGGAGTTGTGTCATGCCCAAATTCACTAAGCATAAAACGAGGGTAAAACACAACCAACAAAATTCTCGCGTTAACAATTGCCACACTAATCAGTAATGCAACACATGCACACATAGAGGTGTAGTTGTCATGCACGACTACACCACTCACTAACACCCAACATGCACAAAAGAAATGTGAAGCTATCATATAAGAAGAGAGATGATATTATCTCAGTCCAGGAAGGGTTGCTTGCATCTCAATGCAGCACACTTGCATAGTGGAAAACTATCTCGTGGAACTCAAGAAGAAGCAATCTTGATGCAGTTCAACCGTTGAGTGATAACAAGTAGGGTAGAAGTGTTCTCCTCAAACCAATGTATGGGCAACAATATGTAAGATCATAGTCTACAAAAAGTGAAAGAAAGATAAACTTAAATAACCGATTCATGACTCTTATAAGCAATAATCATAAATTAAAGATGAAGTAGATTCAGTAAGAAGATTATGTAACTTTTCTCTTCTCAAAATAAGGACTAATGTGCAAGTTCTATTGTTTCACCTTTATCCATTCATTCATTTCATTATCTCAACACAAGAGCATAAGAGAGATGGATAGATCACTATGTTGGTGTTTTTTCCAGCTGAACCTTGAAAATCCTCTAAAGGATAGCCAATCCTTATGCTTAAGAACTTCAAGATTAGTGGCCAACGTACGGGTGATGGATTCTACACTTTTCTTCCCTACACTTTAGGCTCTATTAAACCTAGGAGGGTAATCCCACACAATGTACCTATGAATTCATGCAGCCAAATGACTATGTACATTGCATATAACAGATAAATTCTCATATAATAACTCAATAAATGGAATATTTCAAGAAGCTGACCACTCCTTAACAACAGTCAACATTTAGAGCATGAGAATATGAAGAAACTCAACTCCATACATACATTCAAACTGAAAATATAGATTTAAATTGGTTTTTGCATGGTGATTCCTTCTAGGGTTTGCACAAAAGAAACACACTAGACCAGTGCCTTGTCCATGACGGAGTCAAAGTGAAATAACCTATTTGGTAACAATCTGAACACAAAACTAGTGACCATTAAATCATTACTGCCTTATAATAATGAAGTCTCTTTAGGACACACTTGTGCCATTTGTATCTTCGAGTTCTAGATGTTTTACCTTTGTTTGCCATCTAATTTGAGTAGTGTCATTGGGGGACTCACGCAGATTCTTGTCTTCTTGATCTTGATCATTATTTGTTTCAGAGGAGGTTCTTCTTTCGGCATTATAGCAGTCATTCTTCGACAATGTTTACAACTTCTTCATGCTTTAGTGGTGTTCCTCATGTTCATTCTCTGTTCCTACTCTTTTGGGACATTTTTTAGTCTGGAGGCTTTTTAGTTCTTCACTTGTATTTCTCTCTTTTGGAGAGGAGTTTTTTTCCCACAGGGTTTTTCTCCTTTCTCTAGTTTTGAGAGATCTTTTGTTTGTACATGGGTACCTCACTAGGCCTTGTTTGCCGGGACCCATCATGCATTCATCTTTAGAGGTTTGAGTTCTCCCTAAGTTTCACTTAAAGGGGGGTGTTAAGAGTAAAAGGTATTTCTTAATAAATTATTATGTTCCTTTTCCTCTAATTACTTAAGGTTATTTAGGTCGTGTTCTTTTTATGTCTCATGTCATAGTATGAAGACACATGTCATGATCTTGTTTTATCCTCACCTAGGGTTTTTAGGTTTATTATCTTTTTATAAGGATTCTTTATTGTATAATCAATAAGATGCATATTAATCAATGATTCATGCTTTTTTGGATCAATAGCTCTTGGCCTCCATAGCTTTTCTATTCTCTCTTTCTATGACGGGTGATTGATTGCATGTGATCCTTGGGAGTTGTAGAGTTGATTTTTCCCAACTTCTATAGGCCGTACCTCTTCTTGGTAGGCTATTAGGATTTTGCCTATCATCACCATGAGATTTCAAAAAATTCTTTCTTGACTTGATGGAAAATCATGTTGAGCTTCAAGTGTTAAGGGGTCTATGGTGGCTCCCCATGGCAATGGAAGTGGTGGAGGATCATCGTCGCATGTGTTATCATTGATTTCTTGAAATGATTCTTTATCTGGATCTAAATTTCTTGCAAAACTATTAATAACTTTAGGAATTGTTGGTGAAGATGAAGTTTCATGTGAAGAACCGTGTTGGTTCTAACTCTGCCTCTGATGCTAAATGCACTGTCTCGTGTTTTTGCTTGTATTTTAATGAAGTTTTGATAATTAAATAAGAAGTTGCTAGGCAAGATTTACACAAGAAATGATAATAAATTGAATAAACAATTAACTATGGAGAAGCTGCAACTTTATTAAGCATCTGGCAATTGCTAATAGTAAATCTTATTCAACAAAACATACTCGGAGTTCCTTAGCTTAATTAAATAAGAAAACTTCTGGAACAACCAGCAATACATGAGAAATGCCAGAATTAGTTGATCTACTCCAGATGAAGGTTTCTCCACCTTGGAATGAGTGCCAAATGATAGCACTAGACTAGCCGCCCCAATTGGTGTTGATCAAGGCCAAGAAAGAGAGGCATTTCAGCCTCTAGTTCCTATGCCCCAGCTAGAAACCCACACCTGCCTGTGGTGAATGGTATGGCCAGCAATAGGAATTGTATGGCTTGTTTATTGATGAAGAAAGCTGATGAAAATGGGCGCCACAATTGATAAGCTCTTTTGCTTTATTGAAAACTACGAATAACTTAAAAGTAAATGTCCTGTAAGCACAAATAGACTCTAGAATGAAGCCTTCTCTGTAGCAATGATTCAGTTGGTCTTTCATAGCTTCAAGATTGCAGAACATTGAAGAATTTCCATTCTCCAATGGTGTCAAAATGGCTGAAACCCTTGTCTTAGGCACAAATTTCAAGAAGCCAAAACAAACAATGTGAATTGATCAATGATGAGGTCGACTTGTTTCCTTTTGCTTCTTATATTCCTCAAAAGGCACGATTTTCCAAAAAAGTATGACTTTATCTTGAAAGGGTTTTAAATACTTTTAAAATGTATTTCATATACTTTATCCATCTTTTAAATAATTCCCCACTTGAGCGTACCTTTTTATTTCCCCTTTTAAAACTCACTTTATAATATATAAGCGGCTTTTACTTTTATAAAGTTAAATTATGACTTTATAATATTCTCTTAAGTTAATTAAATAACTTAACCACTAAAATATTAATATCTCCCTCAATACTCAGTATTTTGATGTGTTATCAGAAGCTAGGGTCAACACTATATAATCCCCATGTGTCCAGGTGCCTTGACTAAAAATAGCATCACTGCTAGATTAACTTACTATAAATAGTAAGTCCCTCAAACTAAGCTAAACACTGATCTGCAAAGGCCTGGAACTGAACCAAATACTGAACCGAAGAAATGGAGTGACAACAACCTCCATTAACTGTCACTGAGACCCTCTATCCAAACATATTTAGCCTACAATGATCCAAGTAATAGGCTAACCCATCAAAAACAATATCATCATAAAAGGGGGACATTGCATTTCACTTGAATGTACTTGGATGGGTGTTGGGAAAAACAAGATTAGGAAGTTCTACCTTCCTCTATGAATTGATAAAACACCTTATCAACCACGAGTAACAAATTTCAATTGAAGGCAGTAAGTTTTTTTCTTGCAAACTCAATTTGTTGTTTTAAATTGCTTAGTAAAGTCACCAAAAACCGTTAGTGTTCTAATTTGTCTATTGCCAGAAAACACAAAACAAAATAGAACATACAATAGAACCATTCTTCAAATTATAAGGGGAGGCTCCTTAAGACCTAAAACCTAAAACTATAAACATAATTTACAAGTTTGCACAGTATATGGGATTTCAATGAAGTTTTGCATTAAATGTAAATAACTAATTGAGTATGTTTTTGCCTCGTATGCAAGTGTTGAACTGTCAACAGTAAAGACTTGTAGTGAGATTTTTAGATTTAAGGAGGATAAATTATCAAGCATGAACGATAAAATCAACTTTCTATTGGCCAAAGTAGAGACCAATATTTGGTTGCAATATAGATATTTGAATGGAAAAACATAGATGAATGCTAACTATTGGCTAAATTAGAGACCTGTGATTTACAGATAGGAAATAATCAAACAAGTGAGCCCCATGATTTCATGAAGGAAATAATTAAACTGAATTCAATTCTACAATTTAAATAGATAGACTGTGCCCATACAAAGTGACTCAAAACAATCTACCTTCGATTCTCTTTAGAAAATTACAAACATACAATCACAGTCACACAATCACTTTTGTTGAACAATGGCTTTTGTGGCATAAGTTTGACTTGTACTAATATTTATCAACAAAAAGATAGTAACTCAGGTTATTGTACCATGCAATACAACCAATATGCTAAAAACCAAAGTTCTCACATGAGCTTCTCCCATTTGTGAATACAAACTAGTCTTCAACCCTCAAGTTAATAAGAATTTGTCCAGGTTTGTACAAATTTTCATTAAAAAAAGAAGTCTTACTGGACGAGCACTTGGTATATTGTGGAGTGATTTTTTTTTCACAATTGGCACTGGCTCATTTGAGAGCTTTTCCTGTTATCAGTTGATTTCAGTAGATTAGCGTCTTTTTTCTCTTATAGTGAACCTAAATAATTTTTGATTTCAGAATTTTGTACATATTTATTTCATTCTTTTTATGTGAATTTCCATAGTTCAGTTTGGGCTTATAAATCAAATTTTGGTCTGTAGCATCATCATTTTGCTTTTTAGATTTTAGATCATAACAATATATTGACTGGAAATTAATGATACAGGCACCATGACATTCGGGCAGCAGAATTGCTTCCAGGAATCATGTGAGCTTTTGGACAGGGCTTCAGCTGCTGGCATCAATTTCATTGATGCTGCTGAAATGTGAGTATGATTGTGCTCATTAATGCTTATTTCGTGGTTATGGAAAGAAAAATGGATTTAACCTAGTCCCTGCTTAGACATACAGTATTTTGAAAGAGAACTAATAAATAGATCAAAGAGGGAGCTTGAGTGTAGATTATGTGAGGCTGGTATTGAAGATGACACCCAACTGGGTAGGAGTTAGAACAAATCCTCTTTCTGGGTAAACAAAGCTGAGATTATTGTGCTCTTCGTCTTACTGTTCTTAGGGCTGTGGTAAGTCCTTGAAATTAGTGTAATCTCTGGGTTATTGGGATTACCTGGCATTCAGTATCTTGTGCATACCCCTTTGCTTGAGGATCTCTCTGCAGCCAAGCTTTGAACTGCTACATTCTAATAAGTCTAGGTTAATGTTTGAGCCAAGAGCCTCACTGGCTCCAAAAAACAAGAAGATTGGTGAATGAATGGAAAGCATGATAGTCCATGCTTTCTGGGTGTTTAAGGCTTTGGTCCTGTAATCAGCCATCTGTTTGACATTTGGTATAGTAGAGTTGACATACAACTGTCCACTGGGTAATATAATAATTCATAAGTTAAGCAACAATTAGCAAATGCTTTTGTAAACCAGATACCTGAACCTATATGAGTCAGGTTCGAGGGGATATACGATTCTAGGTTCTTATGGTGAAGTTTTTTGACATTATTGAAAATTACTGAGTTGATGACATGTTTGTAATATCCCACCCCTGATAGGATATTTAATTTTCTGATTTTTGCCTGATATTTTTAGCTTGTTTGATGGTCCATTTTATCATACTCAGAATATTGACATTGCATTAATGATAATGGATTCCAAAATATCATAGGATATTGCAATAAGTGAACAGCAGCTACAGGAAGACTGATAACGGAACATATAATATCTGTAACAGATTTAATATACCGTTCAACAACCCCACATTCTTCAAGACATGTTATTCATTGCATAGTAACACTGAAAGTGAAGGAGTTTACAACAGCAATTAAGACCTTGTTTTCTAATCAAGACAAGACTGAGATTATGCAATGAAACACTCAGAATTTACCAGCAGCTAGAACCAGTCCTAAAATGCAATTAACAGAGTTGGAACACTTTCATTTATGCATGTTACGTTCCCAGTTTCAGTCATACACTTTCTGGTTACAGCGAAGAACTGAGATAGCTAATCGACTCCCTTAATAACCCCCTTATTTCATCATATATTAACAACAATACAGTGAGCAGTATGGGACTGAGAAAGAATATCAATAAGAGCAGAATATTGAATTTCCAGACCTGGCATGAAACATGAAAATCTGAGATAGACTGGTGAAGAAGGTACGCTGCCTATTGAACACTTCAGTCAATGCGCCCTCTCAAGAAAAGAACTCCATCATGGCCACACACAGACATGTATACAGTATGTCCTCCAAAGACCCTTGAGAATGAATCGTTCCACTCTAGAGTAGAATGCCACCTCTAATTGGTGAATGCTTGCTTGTAATGGACTGTGTGTAGTAAGCACAGAGTTACTGGTGTGAAACGCCATAGAGAGGAGCCCCAACCTTCAAACACCTGTCATTAGAAGTGCCTCCAGCGCTTAGGATAAATACACACGTCTCCTTTGAGTGCAACAACAAGCTCAGAAATGACTGGATTGATATGGCAATGTGTATCAGCTGAAGATGACAAGTAGGCAAAGATATCACAATATTCTTGAACACCAAACCCTTGCCTGGAAAACACTTGATAATGTCTTGGAAAACTCTGTAATTTCCTTACTTTGCTAATGGTGAATTAAACTCAGATTTCCTGATAATATCTTCAAACCCTTATTTTGAATCCTTTCCTGTAAATTGGTGAAGCACAAGCACAATCCCTGAAATGGAATTGTCCGCAAATTGGCTTGGGAGATCTCTCACTCCTGTACTGAGCTGTTCTTCCTGATGGATTTTGTCTTCAAAAGGCTTGAGATTTTCAGACTCTCCAGTCTTCAGCAAAACCCTTAGCTAAAATTCTTCTTCTTCAACAATGAATGAATGAATATGAGCTTTTTGAATGCTTATATACTTCTTTCAAAAAGCCACGATTCCTTTAGGGCTTTTTGTTGGCGTAAGAACTAACACCTCTGGAGTGTAAGTTTGTATAGACAACTATGCACACTGCGTAATGAGTGCTCTTCAAATTAGGAGGGGAAGCTCCCTCGTTGTGCTGGAATGCATGGAAAAGAGAAGTAAACTAAATCCTATCTTTTTGTTCTCAGCTGGTAGAGGCACAAAGTTAAGAAAACCTAGAACGTTGCAGCTAAGGATTTTCTGGTTTCGCAAATCATTTAACTACAACTAAGCTAACTTCTTTAAATCTATGCAGTTTCCTCAAGAAAACAGAGCGTGAGGAAATGGAGCAGGAATGGTTTTATACGATAAGCTGGATACAAATTCGCAACATGAAGGCAAGGTGAGCACAACTATTTGCTTGGCTGAATAAGCTTATTATCACACACATCATACGATAAGCTTTAAGTACAAATTCTCAACATGAAAGCAAGGTGGGCACAACTATTTGCTCAATTTGAATAGATTGATTGATAACAAAACACAAAAGATAGCCAACTAGGACAACAAATTGCATAGGCGAGACACGCGTACAATCTATGATCAAACTAGCCACTATATCTAACTAAGGCAAGCATTCACCATAATAATTGCATGGAACTCGAGTGGCATAACAATTCATTATTAAAACAAATGCTCATGAACAAATACAAAAAGACAATATTACAGGCAAGGTGGGCACAACATATATTAATCTTTGGTGCAAAAGTTCTAATTTACAAAGGTGAACCAATCTTGAGAATAGGCATGTTGCCGACAACACAACAGTTCTCTATCACAAGGAAAAGCTAATTACAAATGAGCTGAAAGCTCTTATTTATAGACATCAAAGGTGTAGGCAACCCTAAAATCACCTTGAGTCAACTAGAGTCTTACTAGCATGCAAGATCTTTATTCTCTAAACCTAATTGAATGAAACTACACCGTTAACTGGAAATATACCATCAGTTAACTGAAACAAGACTCAACAAAATGGACATGTGCAACATGCACGTCCTTATTGAAATGAAAACTAACTAATAACTCCAACTATACAAATATGTTTCCAAGAAAGACATAGCGTGCAATGTGTAACGAGTTAACTCGGAAAGAGGCGTCGAGTATAACTCGTGTGTCTAATGTCTATCTTGGAAAAGGTGGGACGTCTTGAACTGAAGTTCATTGGCCCTGATCTCGGACAATTAACCCCCCCACGAGGCTGTTGACTGCATTGTTGGCGTTTCAAATCGCACCTCTGGAATGCGTTCTGGAAACAGATAGCTATGTGCAGTAAATTGCTCTTCGAATTAGGAGGGGAAGCTCCCTCTTTTGCTGAGTTGCATAAAGAAAGTAAACTAAACTTAAATTTGCCTATCTTTTTGGTTTAGCTGCGAGAACACAAGGTTATAGAATACTAGATGTTGCGGTTGAGGTTTTCTCTTAAATGAAACTAGATAGCTACAACTTAACTTACGTTTAAAACGTTTCTACCCTCTCAAGTAAACACAGAGCAAGAGAGTTTAGAAATGGACGAGTTTGATTTCTGACAAAGATACTTAGATAAACTATTCTTCAACATACGTTCTAAGACAAGTTGAAAAATATATCATAAAAGTATTACGGAAATATGAGACTTTTATTTCAGGAGCAGCAAAGCAAGCTACAAGATTTTATTTACTCACACTTCTAACACAAAACAAATAGACGGAGATTTGAGATATTTATATCGAGGCAAACAAAGCACGCTCAGGATTTTATTCACTAAAGCTTTTGGAACAAAGGATTACAATTTCGGGACAGCAAGTTGTAGCAACATGCGATCAACCTGATTATAATCAACACATAACACATGCACTAAACAAGTATTTGCAGCTAAAGAGGCATGCAAACTTGCTCTTTTACACCAAGTGAACTGACACTAAATTGATAACAAACATGAAGGCATAAGCTTAGCGATTCTGTTATCACAAGCACGGTTAAACTAAATGAGCAAACACTGCTCTTATTTATTACTAAGCAGAGGAGTAGGGAACCCTAAAATCTCCTTGCTTTTACAACTACTACTTGACAACATGCAAGCTTTATTTCTAAACCTAAAGATGATATGATCTAAAACCTAAGAAAGCATGTAAAATAGGAAATGCCAACTTATTACATTTGATTTCCTTCTTCAAAGAATGGATAAAAATGGAGATGAGAATAGAAAGAAAGCATGAGACAAGAATGGAAAGAAAGCTTGGAGAAAGCTTCTAGAAGATTGACGCTTTAAATCTCTCACACATCCGTCGAAAAGTGGGAAACTACCTCTTTATCAGGGGCGTTGATACTGTCTATAGCCATATTCTGCTTTTCTAAAATCTTCTCCTCTTTTGCAATCAAACTTAGAGAGTCTTTGACATTTTCAACTTCTTTATGAATTTTGTTTTTGAAAAACATCGCTGCCTCAAAAGATGACTCACTAATTGATAACTTGGCAGCTCTGCAACTTTTATGCATTCTGACACTTCTCTTGATTCTACCACAAAAGAGTATTCTACAACTTTTTGTGACACTTGTCCTTTCGCTCATACCACTCCCTCTACACGTTCTTCAACTGAGATGATGACGTTTTATGTCCATGATGGTAGTGAATAGCACTTCCCAACATTGTTTGTTCAGATAATTAGGATACAACACTTGTTTGGCTCTGAATTCGATGGGAGAGTACTCTATGCTGAAAAACGTGAAGATTGATTGTAAACTTGACTATGCTCGGACAAGCTCAGCACAAACCCTAATTATTTTCAGTCCCGTAAGCAAAAGACAATGGATGCTAGCACGAGCGCCAAGGGGAAGAAAATAATACTCAGACCCAAGGTGGTTGGGAATAGAGTAGATAAGGGGAAAACGAACAACGTGACAGCAGATTCATTGACATGGGAGAGCCTCACAGGCACAGACTGCAAAACCTGGTGGCAAGAGACAACACCTGATCACCCGACGAAGCAAGCACTAGCGATTGCACAGGTTGACAAGGTAATACAATGCCCATTTTTCAACTCCAGAGATTTCGAGGACTATCTGAAGGATATTGTGGCCAATTACAATCAACATGGTCATCGGAGCACAATTGAGTACGAAGGAGTCCCAGTGACGGTGGCTTTCTCACCAGCCGACTTTCGGCGAGTCTTTGGCATACCTGCGTCTGGCAAGGTAGTTGCCAAACCAACCACAAAGA
The DNA here is from genome assembly GCA_007115665.2 of Sequoiadendron giganteum. NCBI lineage: Eukaryota > Viridiplantae > Streptophyta > Pinopsida > Cupressales > Cupressaceae > Sequoiadendron > Sequoiadendron giganteum. Next base: position 8,794,039 of record CM021103.1, read on the forward strand.
TGACAACTCCGCACAAAGAAATGATTATTAAACGCATTTGCAGGTCGGATATCACAGAAAAGGAGAAAGAGATGGTGTGGAGTTCAGGGGTGAGGGGACTGCGAAAAAACATGCTGATAAGTTCCGAGTGGAAATGCATCATGGACCTCATCAAGTGCAAATTGACAGGTGCTAGTCGAGCCTTAGACATAGCAACCTGGATGGTGGATTTCATGTTCGGGTTGAGTGTGGGACGGATTTACAATTGGACGCTCTACCTGTCAGAAATGGTTAGAGAATTTCTAGAATGCAAACATAAAGCATTCTACATGACCTAGCATCTGATAGCATTGTTTTTGGATGCCGTATATAATCAGGTGTCGCAAGGCAAACTAGGGAAACTACAGCCGACTAGGGATTATGACTCTTCTTGGCCGACAATATTTAGATGGACAACCTTAGAGGCAGGCGGCATAGCGGAGGAACCAAAGACGACAAGGAGGAAGAGGAAGCAACCAGCTAGTGATGAATATGATCAATTAGCACTCTCCTCCTTAGCCGACAACATTACACCAGTTGGCGTTTATTCGTAGAGGTAAATCCCCAGGCAATAGAACCAATCGAACAGGAGCCAGGAGAGGAAGTTGACGCAGTTGGAACAGTTGAGGGTGAGCCAGAGATGCCTATAGAGGACATAGCACCCAAGGACGGAATGACCAGTGATATACCATTGACAGGAGGTATGCCAGATGAACGGGTAGAAGCAGAGAAGACAACCCTGGACAGCACAGTGGGTGAAAATGCACCACCCGGGGAGGTACTCCAGGTAGACGGATGGTTGATGGAAATGGGCTCCCCCATTCGGGAAGAAGACATTTCCCCTATACACTCACTTGGCTTGCAGGCAATGGAGGGAGTACCTACAGGGAGCACTCAGCAACCGATGGGAACAGTTGAGAGCACACAGACAGCAGCCCACATGCCAACAGTTTAGCAGGTGGATACAAAGCAGCCAAAGGGAGAAGTAGGAGAACCGACACCACAGGTAATACACATCATATCAGATGAGGAGCCTCCGATAGTAGAGCAGCCAGCAGTACCTGCATCCGCTAGTACCGACGGGGAATCTAGTGAGGATGTATTTGAGGGGATTGCTGTGGTGATTCCCAAGGCCGATAGAGAGGACCCAATTGGCACAATTGAGAGGTATATCCACAACCTCGAGCCTATTGCGTTGGTTATTAAGGAAGTGTTAGACATTGCCAAGACACTGAATAGAAACTACTCACCCATAGCGGAGCAGGAGGCTAAACGGATAATTCAGTTCATGAACTCAGAGAGTGAAAAAGAGTTCAACAGGATATTTACAGGTGAATGGGTGGGCAAAAAGACACCTGCGATGATGGCAACCTGGTATCCTAAGAGGCCGTCTTTGCATGGGAAGGACGATAAGCTGGTGGCCCAACTTTTTGAGATGGAGGCAGCATACAGGTCCTTGTTTCTAGCCTGCAAGGAGTTTGAGATGAAGGTAGACCAAATGGAGACGAAGGCAGACCAAGTAATCACGCTCTCCCAAAACATTCATGCCAAGGCAGAATCTATCGAGAAACAAAGGCTAGAGCTCTCTCACCTATTAGAGGAAGAAAACAGGAAGGTGACCAATTGAGATAACACCATACTGGAAATGGAAAGAAGAATGAAGGTGCGAGAGGAAGAAATGGCTGAACAGTTAGCAAGGAAGGACGAAGAATTGGCGAAGGCCAACAAAAAGTTGAAGGAGGCAGTGCATTTTGTGAAGACCACACGAGAGAAGGAATTGAAGGCCACTCGCCACTTGCAACAACGTACTGAGGAGGTGTACCGACTACGTCAACTCACCACTTCGGCAACCACTTCTTCAGTCCCTCAGCCGCCAGGGATGCCTTCTCAACCCTCTTCTCACTAAGACCTTTTTGTAAATTGGTTCCCAGTTTTTGTGTTAGTCGTCTGGGAAGCCGACTTCTTTTTTGGGGGGGATGATGTAAGCCGACGTATGTAGTCAGTCTTAGCGTAGTCGGCCTTAGAGTAGTCAGTCGGTTGCTTTGGTAATAAAACATTAGTTGTAGCGGGAATAAGTAAGTATGGTTAATGACATGTAACTAAGTTGTGATTAGTTATGGGTATGAAGCGGCATGATGGTTGTGTTGTGACCTTTTGACACATCACCCCATCCAAGATGGGGACCCCCTAATTTTTGCTCCATTCTGGTCTTTTGGCTTTTGGTTCTCTCTGTCTCTGGTCTTTTGTCCTTCCGGGGATGTCCCGTTTGACCTCAGTTGAAGTAATTGACAAATTTAGGGTTTCTATCCTTTAGACCCGTTTGAGGTCAAGATTGAGTTACTCAGTTGAAATCTAAGTGCAGTAACACATTCAGAAAGCTCAATGCAGAATCCCCCTGAAATCTCACTGAAATCCGACAACTTACTATTTTTTGTAAGTACCTAATTTGAGGCTTGTTCCTAAGGATTTCGGGATTCTAACTACTTCAGCACGTTCAGGCAACTTCAGAGTGCCTACACGCGAAATTTGAACGGATTCAGACAACTTGCTATTTTTAGCAGTTCGGCCTTCGGAGCTATTTTCAGGGCTTCGACAAGCAATTCTCCGATAAATGACATGAGAATTGATCGGGGTTTTCCAAGACCTTCGCGATGATGTAACATGCAAGCCGAGATTGTGACTTTCAGAGTACAGCCTTCCGAGGCTATTTTTAGGGTTTGCATGCAGGAATTTTCAATGCATGTCCGGATATTCCATCTAGGTTTCGCGAGAGCTTCGCAGTGATATGACATGCAAGCGGGATGAGTCAGTTTTCAGGGACTTACTATTTTTAGCCAGTGCCAGAACTTCGACCAGTTTTCTGGGTTTTTCTGGGTTTTTTGAGATCCCACGGGCATTGTGACATACAAACTCGTCCGGCATCCGGTGGACCACTTTCTGGACACTTACTATAAATAGCAGCTTCAGTCCGACGGCTACCTAGCAGTGTCATCCTAGCAGCTACCCAACACCAGCAGTCAGCAGCAATCAGGAACAGTCCAAAGCACATGCAAGTCAGGTTAGGGTTTCCTTGCCATGTCTGAAAATAGATGAAGCAAAATGCAGAGATGTCAAAATGAAGCACGCCACCATGATTAGCATCCTTTAGGCTACCTACTGGCAAATTTTGAGCAAAATCAGAGGACTTACTGTTTTTAGTAAGTCAGGACACGGCTATAAATAGCAGGTCTGTGCCGGAAGTTGGTATGAACGGAGCACTCAAGTTATCATGATCAGACATAGCAAGTTTCAGGTCGAACGGAGCTACTGAAGACAGGCAACTTTGAAACTTACTATAAATAGCAAATGGCTAAAAATAGCATGTATTGCGCCAGGTAAGATGTGAACAGGATGGCAAAACCAAATGGAGGCACAACCACGTCAGCTCTAGTTCGGAACATGGTAAAATGCAATGAAACCCTAATTTTACTAAAAATAGAAAGCCAAGGTCACCTAGGGCGTTGGAAATTTATAAACAACAGTTGACAGGCAAACACCCTCATATGCGCCCAGGAGGAATAAAAGATACAAAAATACCTAAGTGTGAAATTTTCTTGAGCAAAGTGAAATGCGCCTTCCAGAGGCATGAAAATTCTCTTAAGGCGTGGAATTCCTCCTCACAAGGTCAAAATGCGCTTGAGGGAGGTGAAAGGTCAAGCTTGGGCGTGGGTTTTCCTTGTCCACATGCAAAAAATGCACTTAAGGAAGTTGCCAAGGTCAAATGCGCCTAGGGAAGGTGAAAGGTCACCCAAAACATGAAAATATTCAAGAGACATTCGAAAATTCCCCAAGGCATCCTCAAATGCGCCCAAGAAAGGAGGTTGCACATGCTAAATGCGCCAGAGGGAGGTGAAAAGTCACTCTGGGCGTGGGTTTTCCTTGTCCACATGCAAAATGCGCTTAAGAAAGGAAGTTACATGGGTGAAATGCGCCTAAGGAAGCTGAACAGTCACTTGAAGTAAGCGGAATTTCCCCTCACACTAGCGAATGCGCCTAAAATGGAAGTATGCAAGTCAAAATGCGCTTGAGGAAGCTGAAGGGTCACAAGGTAAGGGCATTTTTCTTTTGCAAATGGCAAATGCGCCCAACATGGAAGTAGCCTAGCCCATATGCGCCAGAGGGAGGTGAAGAGTCAAGTCTAGGCGTGGAAAGTTTTTCACATATGGTAAATGCGCTCAAGATAATTCCTCTTCTCCATGGCATATGCGCCCAAGGTAAAACGTAGAAGGTGAAAGGTAAGAAGATGAAAGCTAAAAACATAGAGGATGAAATGCGCTTGAAGGTGGAAGCTACATATGGCATATGCGCTCAAGGAAGGTGAGTAGTCACCATATGCCAAAGGGGAATAATGTTAAGGGGGCGTGATTTTTAAAAGGCCAAGGGTTATTTATATTTTTCCTCTTCACTATATGAAATGCGCCTAGTGAGTGGTGACTTGAAGAGTGAAAATTGCTAAGTAAGAAAAAGAAATGTCTAGGCGTGGAATTGCCTAGGGAATGAGATGGAAGAATAACATGCTATATGCGCCCTTCAGAGTTAAAATTCATATTTTTAAATAATTCCTAAGGTATTTTCTAGAGGGAAAAATGAAGAGTATGAATGAAGATGGTGCTAATTTCCAGAGTTATGAAAATCTTCAGAGAGGGAATTCTTCAAGGAAAAAATCAAGAAAATTGCCAAGGCAGAGAAGCTTGAAATTGCAGGAATGGAATACATCCGGAAGGGAAGAAATAAAACATTAGCCATTTTTATTATTTTTAAATAATAAAAATTAAAAGTACCCCTTCGTCCGGATACACATGAAAACGATGGATTCTGGAAGAATTTCTCTTCTGGGTATTAAACATTCGCAATTCAGAAGTGATTCAAGCTTACTCCACACCATGTCCACATCGTTTCGATGGATATTTTGCCTAGTGCCTATTTTAAATAAAGTTCCTAAGGCAAAATTAAGAGATTTCTCTAAGGCAAACGAACAGAACGAACGAGAGGCACTTCGCTAAGAAGTTTTGAGCTAGATAATTTTGCCAAAGCGAAGACAAGATCAAATGACTTAGCCAAACATTTCGAAATTGTTCAAGGAGGTGAACGATTTAATATTTTAAGAAATCAAATGCGACAAGGCAGGCCTGTGCAGAGATGATGAATTCATAATTCTAGAAGTTTGAGATTCCTATGCCTCAGATGACAAGTGTTACAACTGGGCAAAGAGAGGGAAAATGAATTCAAAAATTTGCTAAGTATAGCCTCTGCAGGAATTCGACCAAGCTATAAGATTTTAAAATCCTCTTCATTCCTCTCACCAGTTGCTGAATGCAAAAATATTGGCTAAGTGAAAGTACGATTTTCTGAAGAGGTTGTAGTTGCTGAGAAATTCAAAATTGTGAGAGAGCTGGAGATTGCTAAGTGTAAATTTGTAAAAGTTGAAGTTGTTGAAGGAAGTGCGACTTAACTTGCTGAGGCTGCAATTGCTGAGAGGCACGAATTCCCAAGTTGCCAGTTGCTGTATTTGTTGAAAAGAATGGCCGAATCAAGCAGAAGAGCTGCAGGCAGAAACAACCACACCGAGTCCAGACAAGCTATGATCAAGAAATTGGGCAAGTCATTCTTGCCAAAATCCAAATTTTCATCAAAGCTTGGCAGGCTAGCTGACACGAACTTAGGCTCATTCAACATGGAAGCATTCAAAAGAAGGATAATGGGGACTGGAGGCCATCACCCATCAGTGACTTTGCATAGTATTGTCAGAAGTGGACTGTATGCAGCTGCCAACTTTCCGCCAGCTATCTGGTGTCCAGAACTCATCATGGAATGCGCCTACCACTACAACGTAGAGCAAAGGACAATCACTTCGCCAGATGGCAAGGCACTGGCTAACCTGACACCTGAAGCATTCAGAGAGGTATTCGAGATTCCAGTTCATGAGAAGATGATCTACAAGATAAAAGAAAGAGCTGGAAAGATGTACTCATCCACCACAGACTGGTGTGCTGATTTGATAAATACTAGGTGGATGATTAAACCCAAGCCAACTCGCACTAAATTTCCCAAGCAAATAGTCTCAGAGGACTTGAGACAGGAGTTTGGTGATCTCATTATGATGCTGAGCAGAGTTGGAGGTTGCCCCCAAGCGTTCATCTTTGAGCCTTGGATGTTCTATTTTGTCAACTTGGTGTTGGACGGAAAAGATTACATGGATTGGGCACTGATGATCAGTGATAACATACATGAGCAGCTTCGTGGCGTGAGGAGAACGAAGACATTTTACATGGGCTCCTACCTTGTCTATATGCTGGCTCGCATGACGAGATATAGGGGAATATCTTACAAGGAACCAATTGGATGCGCTTCCCATCAGTTTAAAATATATGAAGCTTGTCCACAGTTGCATCTGACAAGCACAACTAATTACAAGAGGGTGAATGACGCCTTTACAATGCATATCACGAGGACCCTGCAGCAGAGAACCCACCACATAATATCAAGGGAGGCACAAGAAATGATTGAGAAGTTCGGATGTTGGTTTATCCAATTTCCAAAATTCACCTACATAAGGCTGCAAAGATTTTCCTCCTATCCATACAGACTGCCTCGGTATCCCACAAACAGGATAGTGATGCTGGAAGTATCTAGGCAACTGATTGCCTATGATAAGATTCAGAAGAAGAAGAAGAAAGGTGGACTCGGATTCCCAATTACCATGGGGAACTCAGATGAAATCTTACCATTGCTGCAAGCAGCAAGAGAGGCAGAAGCGGAGCTCCAATTCTTCCACCTTTCCTATCACACCAGCAGGCATTACTACGATCCCCACAGAAGCATCAGGTGGATATTGACAGAAGAGTTCAGGCACAAGGTGCAAATCGAAGACTTTTGGGCAAGTGCAATGGATGAGATCGAAGTCAGAAAGAGAATGTTTTCTCGGATACCGTTGGTGATGGTCAGAGAGTGTGAGATCATTCCAGTACCAGATCAGATTGAGGAAGATATAAACGTAGTACAAGCTGACTACGAGACAGTAAGAGATATGCCTCTGCCACTCCCAGATTGGTCTGAGCTAGAGATCACTGACTTGGATACACTTTGTATCCCAGTCTTGACATTTACACGGAGTTGGGTAGAGAGGCATGTCAGCCGACTCAAAGGAAGGTCAATTCCCCTTACCTACAATTTGGTGGGAGACAGCAGATTATTGGCAACTAATCAGAGGAGATGGAGTAATCCAACTCCAGAGCCTAGAGGAAAGGAGCCAGTTCGACCTGAGCCTGTGGTAGTTGAGGAGTCCATGCATAAGCCATCTCGGACACATTCTCCAAGCTTACAGGAGGTATCCCTATTTGCTGATCAGAGGGAGAGATTGGAGGCAGAGCAGGCAGTGCAAGTGGCGAGTTAGCCACCTCGTAGAGAATCAGTGGGTCAGAGCATCAACATGCCCCAAGAAGATAATCAGCAGGAAAATCAGCAAGAGACAGATGAGGGGACGATTACTAATACTCAATTTCAGCAGGAAATTGAGGCGGCTCTCGAGGGTGATGCTACTTCAGATCAGGATGCCCAGAGCTCGGGAGACACTGAGCCTATTGATGACGGTGAGCCTCGTCAGAACGATGGCAGGGGAGAAGTTCACGAGGTAGAGGCTGAGGTAGAACAGGCTTTTATTATATCTGACATGCGGCAGGAGGTGCCAGAATGGCTAAGGGACAGAATGAGACGTGATCCCATGGATGAGACCGATCCCGCAGCCGAGATGGAGGAATTATTACAGAGGATCAGTGCACCTCCAGCAAAGAAAAAGTCTAGGAAGTTCTCCAAAATATCCACAGATGAGGATGGATCCCGAACCTTGCATATGGCAGTTCCTCGGGTAGAATGTGATAGGGACGAGGCCGTTGTTAAAAACTATGTTGTGACAACCATGGAACTAGGCCGCCCTACTGGAGCACAAGTGGTAGAGGAGTGCGATAATTCCTATCGAGCACTCAAAGATAGATTGTCCCATGTTGAGGGCAAATACAAAAGGTTGAAGGTAGAACACAAGACACTGATTGGCTACGTGCAACACTTGTCCCGTCCTTGTGGGCAAGAAAATCCGGCAATTGAGCTTCCAGCCGAGTTTTCCAGGGAGTCAATCAGTGGGTTAGAATATTTGAGGAGAATGGCACAGCAGGCAGACAAGTGGGTTGTCGGTGTGCGTACAGAAACAAGAAAGTTCATGGAAGATCTTGCACATGCCTATGGGCAAGCTTCCGATATTATGGCTAGAGTGGAGGCAGTTAACCATGCTTGGGGTGAGGCTCGCATCTATTAGACGAGAGTTGTTCTCCGTTTAGGGGCTTTGATGAGCATACCTCAACAGACTTTGGTTGAGGGAGGTGTTATTCAGTAGGGGGATAGATATGACTTCACCAGATGGTATTCTTCAGTAGTCACAAGCTGGGGATTCTATGATGCATCACAGGTAGATTCTGTCAGGGTCAAAAAGGCCATGACGAACATCTTAGATGGAATTCTCAACACATTGGAGGCAATCTTTGCCAGGAGGTTGACTTCTGAAGAGATAACTGCAGAAGGATTGAAAGACAGATTGATGCCATTCTTCTCTGAGGTGAAGACCTTCACACAGGATGATTTCGAGAACACAACCACGTTCTCTAGTATCATACAGAACACCTAGGACGCCCTTGTTGCTTGGAAGAAATCATGTGCCCGACATGGGCAAACAGTTGCAGTTTTGGAATTTTAGTTGGATCACATTCCTCCTATCTCCGATCAGGAAGTTGAGGCAGTCTTGGCCAGGTTCATCAGATTTGCAGTCAACGAGAAGGAGAAAGGAAACGCCCTTCTGGACGATGACCTTCTAGAGGAGGACGACGTGCATTGATCGTAGGGTATGGTGCATTGATGAGGAGTGGAGGGCGCATTCATTGCCCCACTCCTCTCGGTGGCGGTTTTTAGGGCAGAAGCCCTAATTAGGGCATGGGTGGCTCAATCTGAGCCATTTATTGTAATCAGATCTGAACCGTCCACTAATTGAACTCATTATAAAAGGGGCATCCCCCCTCATTTGTAAAGAGTTAGAATTAGAATCAGAGATAGATCAGAGCTAGACAGAGATAGAGATTGATAGAAGTTAAAGTAGAGCTAGGAGTTAGCTTAGTTGGAAAGGAAAGAAAGACTTTCCCTTTGAAAGTTTTTGCAAAAGACTGTTGTGTAAGATTCTCATGATATAAAGATTTCATTGATTGGTGACTTCATTTTGTGTTGTGGGCAGTTGACAAGATCTTTTCGTCTTTCCAATTCGAATAGAGTAAAGTAGAATAGATTTGTTTTCATGCAAGTAGAGTTAATTGTGGAATGTGACATTAGTTTGGGCATATCTTCCCGTATCCATACCACTGGCGGACTTGCTGATGGTAAGTTTGCTCTTGCGTGGTCAACTGGAATCTCAGCACTTAACTTCGATTGTGTTTAGTGTGCCCACTTGCTTCGTTGTGAAGGGGTGCGCATGGTGAATCTCAATCTGAACATCTCATCCATCCTTTGAAGATTGCACCAGCTTTGTCAGAGTTGTCCGAAGGGGAGACGAAACGAAGTTTGGTTTGAAGGTTGTTGAAGCTAATCCTTGCATTCCACCCGTAGAGATAGATTGTAGAATTCCTATCCCTACCTTCTTTAAATTCAGCATTTCCCGATCCATTCAAATACCAGAGCATCATAGTCAAAATCCTTCATTTGCTTGAGCATATAAAGTTGAACAATTACGTAAGTCCCCTTGGAATACCCAGCATATTCACATCAACCAACTGAGTCTATTCGCATTAAAGGAACCTTGGAGTCGAACGCATGAACTTTCACGCAATCTTAGCATGCGGAACACTTTGATCAAGAGAGAATAGAGTGGCCGTTGGACATTTTATTCTGTGCTGGCGTTGTCATAAAACACACATCAATAGAACTGGCGCTAGAAGGAGGGCTACTACTTTTTGTAACTCAAGCAAAAGGAATTATAAAAAGTATAATGTACCAAGATGGTGCTACCTCATAGAGAAATATTTCCGGTGTTGCAGCCAAATTTGGGATTCAACGACGACCAAGAAGACATCCTTTCAGGATTGAACAATCTCGTGTGGAGGACAAAGAGGAGTGCAACTGAGTACTTGAGAACAAGCTTCGTGTTGGAAGAAGAAGAAGAAAAAACTATCAAGATCCAAGTTGCTATTGAAAGAGACTTGTTGAATCAAAGGCAGCCACTTGCTCCCGTGCGTCACCAGTAAAAGAGCAGTTTCATCCTGGATCGCATCAGTTCATTCTCGCTGGATAAGTTGAAAAGAATTTTGAGGTCCGCACCCAGTTCATCCAAGGAACTTATTGAGCTACCTACCAGAACGAGGAAGAAGAGAAGTACTCGATCAGACGGAGAGGCTCCCTTGAGTGAAGAAATTAGATCAAGCGAAGAAGCTCAATCGAGTGAGCAAGCAGTAAGTGGCGAAGAGGTTTCCAGTTTATTCAAAACTCCGCCTAGTATTCAAGGTTTGCCGAACAGGGACTAGCACGAGATACCACGCCAGTAGCAATCCAGCAGCAACTAGTTCAAGTTACGCCAGTAGTTGTGCAACAAACAACTCCAACAACTGTATACCGAAGAAGGCAAGCAATGGCCCAGCCTGTTGCAAATGGTGCTACTTGGTTGGTCACCAACCCATCCCCGCTGGAGTTCGCCGACTATCACGACATGCCAAAGAACCCAAAGAGTTTCTGCTCCAAGCTCCATGTCCACGATGTGAACCGCACTGCGGAGGATCACATTAAAATGTTTGAGGACCACCTACGCAATAGGCAGATCGCATATGCAGATGTGGCATGCAGGTTGTTCCCCTATTCTTTGGGGGAAGAGGCCCATTATTGGTTCATACATTTACCAGTCGGTTCAATCAGAACATGGGAGCAGATGAAGACGGCCTTCGTCGGAAAGTTTGGTATTCCCATCACTCTCGTAGAGTTGTTCAGACAGTTTGTGGAAGTAAGGAGACAAGAGAAAGAGCCTATTCATGTATTTAACAATAGATTTCAAAAGGCTCTCACAAGATTGCGAACTCCTTACACTATCACTGATTCTAGGGAGAATTAGTACGCCGCGCTGGACCTATTAACTGCAATGTTTGTGAGAGAAGCTCACCCCGCTCCAACAAATATGAACTTAGCGTACGCTAAGGCAATTGAAGTAAGTCAAAACATGGGACAGAATACAACTGGTCCCTTAGTACTACAAACGGCCAAGTACAAACCTGGAATCAGCAAGTTCCAACATTGAATCTGGTTCCACAGCCGGCTTACCAGATAGTTGCCCCATCAAATCAGTTGGTTCTCCATCCTGGGGCACCTTCATCTCAAGCGCCGGCAACACAACTTGTTTATCTGCAGAACACAGTACCATCGACACATACTCGAGGAAAAAGATGAAATCAAGGATTTGGTGGAGCAAGTGAAAAGGCTGTCAACTAAGGTGACATACCTCAGAAATCAGAACAATTAGATACAATCCATGCAACGGAATAATCAAGCACATCAAGGTGCTAATCGAGGATATCACAATAATCCTTCGAATCACCATCAAGATAACCATCAAGGATACAGTCATGAGAACAACCATGGGTATAGAAACAATAATCAAGGGTTCCAGAAGAGATCCTAGAATACAGGGCCTAATAACGGAGGTGTCCCTACACCACTAGATAACCCACCGCCTCCTGAGAACAAACCGACATCTGGTATCTTGAAAAACTGGGCGTCTATTCTCTTCAGGGGCGCCCATGGCTGGCAGACTTAGAAACTTTTTTGCAAATTTGAAAAATATTCCTCGTTTGACGTGTTTACCTTGGCCTCGACTATTGGAACAGAAAAATATTCTAAGGCATGAAGGTTTGGGCGCCTCTTCTTGACTGGGGTGCCTGAAGTCTCTAGACTTAGCCAAAAATTCCTATTTTTCAATTTTCAATCTTCCTTTGCCTGTTCCTCGTTCATGGTGCACGTTATTCGTTGACAGCCTCTGTTTGATGCTCGAACGTTTGATTCTGACACCTGGCAGTTGACTGTCCTCCATTGATGACCTTGGATCTCCGAAAAAGCTTCTGAAAAAGCAGAATAGACCCAATAGAGTAAAACTAATCTTTTTGTGATTCTGACTGCACCAGCCTGATGAGGAAGTATTTTAAACAAATCAAAATCAGTCTTAACCCTAACGGCCAAAATTTCTATTTTTAGAAAATTTTACAAGTATCCGTTTCGTAAGAAACCCAAAACGAAAAAAGTTTCTATTTTTAGAAAACTGCTAAATTTTTTTTTCCCTAATATTTAGGGTTGAAAAATTGAAATCTGGGTATTGTTGATTAGGTCGCTCTAAGCCGACCCCAGATTGTCAGATTTTGAAAATTTCAAGGTTTTGACCTCCATGCAAGACATGCAAACCCCAATTTTGACCTTTTTGACAGATTTAACAGTATCTTGACTCATTTCTTCAAAATGCCTAAGTGTAGCGAAAATTTTAATTTGGGGTACAACATGCATCATCATTTAGAGGTCGTCACATGTCTCAACTGTCAATTCACTACTTGTCAGCAATTCAAGCAAACCTGGAAATCTCCGCACACTTAAACTAGCACTTCACTGACTGGTAACTTTGGCGGCTCTGTAACTGAAGTGATGGCCACTATTTCTTCTGCAGCTTGACGCTTCTCATGTTTTTCACGCTTTTCTCTATGGAAGAGTGTTACATGATGAAACCGCGAAGTTTGACTGCGAACACTCTGGTTGCGAGAAATGCAAATGAACTTACTGCACACGCAGAAACCCAATCGTATCAACCCTCTAAACTGGCCTTGGAAGACAATCAGCTATACGAGGTACAAAACCATGTGGACTTGAGTGACTATGCCTGTCATCCCTCCAGATGCGCTTGATACAAATCGGTGTCTGCTTTTCTGATGAAATCATGAATTAAGACTGACTTAGTCTTGAATTCAGTTTGTGTGAACTACATTCGGAAAAACTCGCCTGTTGATTGTGAACACGGCTACGTTCTGAGGACTTCTCCGGAAAACCAAAAATCACTCCTGATGAGGCTAAAAATAACTTGTCGGAGGGCAAAAAATTGTAAGACGTGGGTTTTGTGCAAAATCAAATTCTAAGATGACCGACAACGTTAGAATTGTGAAAAAGTGTTATTTAGGCTTGCATGCAAAAAGGTTTTCAGTTGAGATTTGAGGGGCTATGAAGACAATTTTTTGCAAGAAAATCTGGAACATAGGTTTTGTGCAGAATTGAATCCTAACACAACCCAGATCGATAGATTTTGGAAAACAACGTGTTTTAGGCCCGCATGCAAAAGAAAATCTCAGAAAAAAGCACAGAGCTCTAGAATAGAGGCTGCAGAGCAATTTTCACGAAATAATCTGAGACATGGGTATTGACGTTGATGCTGAAATACACAAACCCAGATGCTTTGTTTCTGAAAATTTTTCCGTATCCTTGACATGCGAAGAATACCTAAGATGGGAAATAGAAGAAATTTAGACAGAAGATAGAAGTTTTTGTTTGTTTGTTTTCTTTGCTTCTGTTGAAATTTGCCTATGTCTGTATGAAGTTTGTTGATGAATCTTGACTTGTATCTACAAAAGAATATTTTTGATGGCTTTGAAACTTGATTGCTGAAGAAATTTGCCCAACTGTGGAAAGAATTCACCTCTGCTCAAGCTGGATGAATGAAATGATGAATGCCATGCTTGCATAATTAGAGGAAAATCGTACCATTATGCATGACTGCATGCTGAAACCCTAACTGGAAGAAAAAATTCGATTGGCCGTTTACTAGCTGAACTGCCACTAACTTTGAGTGTCAGACTAAAAATAGTATTTAATTTGAAACATGCAAATTACTAAAAGAGGTGCCAATATTTATCTCTTGAAGAAAATCGCCATTTTGAAGCTTTGCATGCAAAAATATTATTTTAATCATTTCACCAAAAATAGTGTCTGGATGTGCTCGACAAACTTCACTGATTCCAGAAAGTCCAAACTTGACCTTCTAAGCGTCCATTTGCAAGAGTTATGAGATTTTTGAGTATCTCCTACTTTATAGCTGGCTACAAAGTTACATCTGGCCATATTCAGCTCTGATTTCCGAGTGATTGAGTGAACCTGCGACTGATCTGAGATATCCACTGCGAAACTTGCATAGCAAGGATGAAATGTCTGCTGGGAGCTGCATCTGCTAAAATCAACATCTGACACCTTAGAAAATTAGGCACCTTTGATTAAATTGATGCACTAATTCTAGACAGCCATTTGTCCGTATTGCCTTCTGATGCTTCAAACGGCCACTGATGGTGAATGATGAACCCTGTTGACTGAATAGTAGATTCGTTGCGTGACTGGAAATACTCTGCATCCGATGACTGTGTGTAAGGTATTTGAAAACTGTATTAGGAACCCCAAAAAGATGGGCGCCCCTGGCCTGTGAAGGCACAAATACCTTTTTGACAAAAGTGTGACTTTTGTTTGAACACCATACTTTGACCCCTGACACTGGGAGCTGGAGTGCTCCGATGTGCGCACCGTCTATTTCTTTGCATAGTTGAGTCAACTTGCAAGAGATGTCTTTGGAGGCGACGAAGCCAAGAAATTGCTTCTAAGCCCTCAAAGAGAAGGGTGCCTTTTTCAAGGAGATGTGTACTTGCCATACTTGGCCATTTTTTGGTTGTCTCCAGTCACTTTCACTTTTCAGCATCACCACTCTGACCTTGCACGTACGAGCATTCGCCAAATCCCGGAGGCTAACTACTGGACTCGTTGTATAGGTGGAGTAATTGCACACAAGTCTCGTGAAGACTAGAAATGCAAATAACCCCATCTGGCAAGCCTAAAGGCTGGGTGCCCCTAGCCTACAGATGTGCAGTTGTGTGTAACTACGTTTCTCCATTCTTCGTTTTACGTGCTTGGTAGAATCTCTGTCATGGTCATTGAGAAAGCCGGATCGTCCCATGAACTGGTGCGTTGCAAAGCTGGACTGAACTGAAAAAGATCTCAGGAAGACCTCAATTGCAAATTTCATCATCTAGAGGGTCATATTCAAGGCCGCCCTTGAGCTATAGGGGCGCTCAAACCATGAACTAGCAATTTCTTGTGACATGTATCCTGCCTGCAGTCTCAACTTCCGACACTGATAAACGGAGTTTTGCACTATGTATGCCTCCGCTTGATAGCTTTTTGGAAAGCCAGATTGATTCTGAAGAGACTGAAACCAACAACAAGCACATGCATCCAGATCTTGGCCTTCAAAAAGAAGGGCGCCTCTGGGCTACAGGGGCGCAAATCTGCTTTCTTTGACTGCCTCCATGATGGGTATACTCCTCGTAACTTCTGCTTCCGCCTTCATTTGTTGGAGTTCTGCAATTCAGGCGGACTTGCTCCATAGCTAGGCGGAAAGCTTACTGAAAACTGAAGAGAATGAATGGATTTTCAACCCAAAGCAGCTGAATCTTGACCTCCATAAAGAAGGGTGCCCCTAGCTTGTAGAGGCGCAAATTTGCTCTGAATTTCACATTTTCCACCATTTTGTGCTTTGCGAACACAACATCAACTACTGAGGTTGACCTTGTCAATATGTTACCACTGCTGACATGTGTTCATGACTGAATCTCACTATTTTCACATGTATGGACGCGTAAAGTTGATTTGCACGTTGATTGCACAAGTGTCTCCCACGTTACATAGTGAAAAGTTTCCAAACTTGGAATATTTTCACGCTTTTCACCAGTTTGAAAATCTCCTTCGTCAAGAAGTATCGTTTTCAACCTCTTTCATCATAGAGTGTTCTGTTTTGAGTTTCAGGCTTGGATTTTTGATACCTGGTACTGGCCAACTGCCATTGACGACCTCAGAGATCCTAACTTTTCTCCTTAAAAAGTGAAAACCACCCACCAGGCTTAAACTGACTTTTAATTGAAATTGACTTCCCCACTGTGATTGTGATGTGAAATAAGCCAATCAAAATTAATTTCAGCCAATTCTGACAAGTTCCTATTTTTTAGGGTTTTGACCTAAAAACGGGGTCCGAAAACCCTAAGTTTCAAAATTTTCAAAATTTGCCAGTATCTTCCTGGCATCACACTGACCAAAAGCCCATTCTTGATTTGCCCAAAAGCTGAGTTTTGACCCCACTTTTACAAGGTTTAGACCATTTTAAGCAAAATGCCTTAATGAAGCAAAAAAAATTGGTTTGGGTACAACACTTTTAATCTATTAAATATTTAATGATATTTGATTTTGTTGCTCAAGTGTTATAAACTTCATGTGAGCGCCCCCTCTATAACTTAAATAATTGACCTTTTTTAATAAAAATAAATCATATATTATAAGGTCATTAAGCACCATTAATGATATCTGCTTACAATTTAATTATTATTAAAGTTAACACTTTTATAATAATTAATAATTAATAAATCATAACTCCATTAAAACTCAAGATTAATTGATTCCGCCAACACCACGGGGTTACCCACTGCTTCCTCTGTTCATTAGAATGGCTTACTATAAATAGTAAGGTTGGACCCAAATGGCCAAGTGACTTACCAAAAATAGTAAGTGAGTGTAAATAGAGCTTGAAACACCTCAAGAAGGTTATCGTTGAATATCACCAAACTCAAGAGAAGATAACTCCCAAATAAGGTCCTTTGAACACCAACATTAGCCTATGAGGACCCGTTGATAGGCTAATGTAGAATTGGCTAAGGAGGGGACATTACAATGATCCATAGGTCTTGATATTTGGTGCTAACCCTTCTTTACAGTAGAGTGGAAGGGTTGCCTTGCTATACTTTTAAATGCATTTTAATCTTTTATTAATGAGTTTAATTTAAAATTAAAAGTAAAAATAGGTCATCTCTTTTTTGATGCACCGGATTTATTGGTGACTGTCTGTTTTCATAAATACTTAATTTTCATTTGTCTTCCCAGTTTGCATAGGCACTTCAAATTCCAGACTCATAAGTATCATGTAATCATAGTTTCTCTTGTAGGCAAATCTTAGTTCCATTGCAAAGTGGTTATATGTATTGTTAAATTATGGTCATGGTTGCAATACTGTAGAACAATTGCATTGATCGCATTTAATGTGTTCGCACTTGCTGAAGTCATGGGTTTCTTTTCATTGGGGGCTTTTGTATTGTTGGCATTTCAAATCGCACCTCTGGAATGCATTTTGGAAACGGATAGCTATGTGGAGTAAATTGCTCTTCGAATGAGGAGGGGAAGCTCCCTCTTTTGCCGAGTTGCATAAAGAAAGTAAACTAAACTAATTTTGCCTATCTTTTTGGTTCAACTGCGAAAACACAAGGTTATAGAATTTTAGATGTTGTAGCTGAGGTTTTCTCTTTAAATGAAACTTAACAACTCCAACTTAACTTATGTTAAAGACGTTTCTAGCCTCTCAAGTAAACGCAAAACAAGAGAGTTAGAAATGAACGAGATTGATTTTCTGACAAAGATACTTAAATAAACTTTCTTCAACATACATCTACTGAATTTCAATGCAAGCTGAAACATAGATCATATAAGTATTACACAATAACGGAAATATGAGACTTTATATCAAGGGCAGCAAAGCAAGCTTCAAGACTTTATTTTCTCACACTTCGGGCACAAAGATTACAATTCCGGGACAGTGAGTTGTAGCAAAATACTTGCAACATGCGATCAACCAGATTACAATTGACACAAAACACATGCACTAAACAAGGATTTGCAGCTAAGGAGGCATGCAAACTTGCTTTTTACACAAAGTGAACTGACACTAATCGATAACAAACATGAAGGCATAGGCTCAGCAATTCTGTTATCACAAGCATGGTTAAATTAAAATGACCAAACATTGCTCTTATTTATACACAAGCAGAGGAATAGGGAACCCTAAAATCTCCTTGCTTTTACAACTACTACTTGTTAACATGCAAGCTTTATTTCTAATCCTAGAAAAGATAAAACATCTAAAACCTAGAAAGCATCTAAAAATAGAAAATGCCAACTCATTACAATCGTTTTCTTTCTATCCTCAAAGAATGGATAAGAATCATGACAAGAATAGAAAGAAAGCTAGGAAAAAGCTTCTAGAAGAAAGCTGATTTAAATCTCGATCACATCTGCTAAAAAGTGGGCAACTTCATCCTTGGTGGGAGTGACAATACTATTAATAACAAAATGCCGCTTTTCCAAGATTTCTTCACCATCTGCAATAGATCTCAAGAAATCTTCGTTCTCGTTGGTTGCTTTCTTGAACTTTGTTGACATCATGGAAATCATCTTCATTCTTTCAACACTGCCATCGCTACCATGCATGATACTTTGAAACTCTGCTTGGACTACGTCAAGCCCAATGTATGAACCATCTTCAAAGCAATACTGACAAGGAATTGCTGGAACAAACTCTTTGATGAACTTAAGAGTATCAATAACTCTTTGCTTATAGACATCAAACTCCTCAGATATTCTCACATATGTATTAACCTTGAAAAGGCAACCTTCTTTCCACTCTAGGATCTGTCTTTTGTGTTTTCTTGCCATTGTAGAGCAGTAAGCCATATCTAAATCTGTAATTATGATTTCATGCATAGGCTTGAACTCGGCTATCAACTGCTCAAAATCTTGGATACCTTGACATAAGTCATGAGCCTTGTATCTCAGCTGAAAGACTTGTGTTAGAATCTCTTTTCCTTTGATAATGAACTCTTCAATCCATTCTTGAGTTTGTTTTCCACAAATAACTAACTGCCTTAACTGCTGCTGATAAGCTGGTGTCTCTAAAACTTGGGGCAGTAACTGTGTTGTTTGTGAGGTGCCATGGATGAGATTAGATATACACAACTGGAGTTGATGATTTTCAGCCTTGAGGGCTGCCTTGTCTTCTCCATCCTTTTGCACTTTTTATTGAATATTTTCTGTTACCATCTTGAACAAACTCATGTTAGCATGTCGGGTACTTTTACCAAGATTTGCTTTGACCATTATAAAATCATCAACATCCACCTCATCCCTGATTCTATCTTCAAGAGGCGTAGTTGTCTCCATGACCATTTCACCATCAGGATTTCTCTCAAAGTGGATTTGTTTCTTTGCCTTCTTCTTGGGTGCTCCCTGATAAACATCATCAAAGTTCAATTGATAAGAAGGCCTCCGTCTTGTCCTTCCCAAGGAGCTCTCAAGCCAAGATGTGGTATCTCTACTAACATCCATGGGAAGTACAACTACAATATCTTCTGCTACCTCGTCATGCAAATCAATGTGAATTGGTAAAAACTTTGGGGATGGCAAAGACTCATGTGTCAAAGGCATGTCTGCTGTTTCCTCTTGTGGTATGGGCTCATGTGAAGGAACCTCTATTTCATTCATTGGCTGCTCCCGGATGACAATTCCTGTGAAATCCAACCTCTTCTTTGCACTCTTTGTAGACCTACTACCCTTCACAACTTCTTGACCTTTTCTTTTTGTCTTTGATTGAGCTTTAGAAGGAGGCAATGGATGAACCCTTGGCAGCTCTACTACTGGAATTGACTTCATTCTTTTGAGTGTTAAGAAGGTCTTGCTGTAATCAACAACTTGACGAGTCCTTTCTTCCACTATAATGCATTCTTTGTTAGCCCAGTTAACCTGTGGAAGAGGTTGTTATTTGATGTTGAAGGCAATCATTGATTAATGTAGGCCAGTCATAGAACTCTGTCTTCTTCATGATGTGAGGTATGACGTAGAACGTCCAAGGTTGAAACTTCGTTGCATCCGCTTGACTAGTAATTCGGTTGAGTAAGGTGATTATTATAGCAAATTCATCCTTGAACTCTCCTCTCCCGATGTTCTTTGGCAATGCACTGTGTTTTTCTTTCAGCCACTTATGTGCGATCTTCTTGCTATACTTCTCATGGTACTCTTCCCATATCCTTTCACATTGTTCTATGTTGATGGTAACACTTCCAGGCCATGGTGGAATTGAGAAGCATTTCTCGATCATGTCCGACTTTAAGCTGCATATGATTCTTCCATCTACTGATTGGATTTCCCTTGTGGCAGGATTATAATGCTTGATACAAGCAATTATGAATTCCAAGCTTTGTACTGAAAAGGTTATGGATGCTGTTGCGAGAGGACCTAAATGGCCAAGATGCTTGATGGTAACATTGCTTGCATCTTCCGAAGCACGCAGATTGAATATTGGCTTGATATGGTGTAAGTCAGTCTCGGCTGTTTTTATGAAATCATGGTACAGTGCTGATTTAGTCTTAAACTCTGTAGGGATGTACTCCATTTTGCAAAACTCGAAGATTGATTGTGAACACGCCTAGGTTCTGACAAGTTTTGACAAACTTTCTAAGTTTAGTTCGCTGATTTTTCTTCGACAAACAGATGAATTTTTTCTGAGATGTGGGTTATGATTAGAATTCCGTTACACGCCAACCCAGATCGTCCGTTTTTGAAAATTTGGAGTGAACCCTGAAAAAGCAACAAACCCTAATTTTCTTTGAAAAAAGTAGAAAAAGTTGGCATCTAGGTATTGTTCATGAGCATTTTTTGGATGAACCCAGTTGATCAGATGTTGAAAACCCTGGCTTCTGATTGAAAAAACAACCACTTTAAGTTTCTCTGAAAAATCTGTGATATGGGTTTTGTCCAGAAGAAGGTTTGAAATAGACCCAGAAGATTAGAAATTCAAAATTTTGAAGTTTTCTCTGACATGCAAAATAAAAAGCAGCTGCTGCAACCTTGAGAAAATCCTTCAAAAATTGTCCAGAAGATAGAACAAATACAGACCAGCTTTCTAAAAATTGAAAACAATAGCCTCCTTAAAAAATTTGATGTTCTGGATGAAGAAATATGAAAAAGCAAGACTTCTTTGAGAGCTGATCTAAAAAATTAATGAAAAACCAGCAAGTTTATATTCTTGAATCTTGAAAATATAGGTTTGCAGTTGCTGCTCTATTCTCCTTGAAGCCACTTACAAGAAAATATGAAAAATAAAACACAAAGATGCCTTTAAATAAGTTTTTGTCTTGTGAAACAACTCTCAAACCCTAATTCTTGAAACCTTAAATTTAGTTCATGCAATGAACTTAGACGTTTTTCTTTTCTTCTCTCAAGATTTTGAAATTTTCAAAATTTAACTAAGGCAATGCAAGTTGGGCACCCTTCTTGAGGTGAGGTGCCCAGTCTCTTTAGACTTAATCAATTTTTCACTATTTTCAACTTCTCCTCAATTTTCCACCCTAGTTTGATCCTATCTCTCGGCTTCCAGATTGATTTGACGGACGAGCTGAACGTTTCATCACGGAGCGTGATTGAATTTGATGACATTGTTCTGGAAACATCTTCTGACAAAAAATTCATTTAACCCTTCAAATTGTCGAGTGCCTATCTCTACCAAGGGCGCCCACTTTCTCCAGTGTTAGCCATTTTATGATCTTCAAATTTTGCTTGTCTTCCGACCTTCAGATGAATTCATGATTCCGAACATTGTACTGATCAGATTAATTGGCTGTCAGGTTCATTGGATAGCTAAGAAGATTCTGGAAGGGGTCTCCTAGATACTTCATCTCTGGAAACTATCATTTAAAGGCTCTAAACCCTAGGCGCCCTTCTCCTTCAGGGGTGCCCATCTTCTCCAGAGATAGTTTTTATTCTAAGTTTTTCCCTATTGCTTTTGACGTTTTTTGTTTTATTCACTTTTCTCCTTTGTTCAGCTTTCGATATTTGACGACTACCAACTTTGATGTATGTGCTGATGATTGCGTTGGAAAGCTTGATCAAGTCTGATGAAGTCTCGTTAGAGACACCTTCTGCAAATTGATTCATTCAACCCCTCAAAAACTTGGGCACCCTTCTTCTCCAGGGGTGCCCAAATTCAATAGACTTAGCCAATTTTATCATTTTTTACCTTTAGAGTTCAAAACATCTCTTGCCACGACCCCTGTTTGATCTGAGATTCTAGATGATTGCATGATTGGACGAGCTGACGAAGACATCCACTGCGAAGTTGACGAGAAATTGAACAACGTTGCCTAGGGAATCCAACCTTTGACTCCATCATCTGACCCTTCAAAAAGATGGGCGCCTTTCTCCTTTAGGGGCGCCCATGCTGAGCAGATAGCCAATTTTTAGCAATTTTCAACTTCTTCCCTCGTTTGACGTGCCTTCCTTCTCTCGACTGTTGGAAACAATTTTTTTTTCTAAGGCATTGAAGTTTGGGCACCCAAACTGAGTAGGGGCGCTTGGATTCTCCAACCTTAGACAAATTTTTCAATCTTCAACTTTTTCTACTTCCTTTCTCCTTTCTCCGCTTTTTGTGCATGTTCATCATTGACAGCTTTTGTTTGACGCTTGAACGTTTGATTCTGACACCTGGCAGGTGATTGACCTCCATTGATGACCTTGGATCTCCCGAAAAAGCTTCTGAAAAAGCAGAATAGACCCAGTAGGGCAAAACTGATCTTTTTGTGATTCTGACTGCACCAGCTTGATGAGGAAGTATTTTAGGCCAATCAAAATCAGTTTTAACCCTAGAAGCCAAACTTTCTATTTTTTAGAAAATTTTACAAGTATCCGTTTCTTAATAAACCTAGAAAAACCCAAAAAAAGTTTCTATTTTTAGAAAACTGCTAAAAATAGAAATTTTCTTAAAATTTAGGGACGAAAAACTGAAATCTGGGTATTGTAGGTTTGATCGTTCTGAACTGACCTAGATTGTCAGATTTTAAAAAATTCAAATTTTGGCCCTCCATGCAAATCCCAATTTTGACCTTTTTGACAGATTTAACAGTATTTTGACTCATTTATTCAAAATGCCTAAGTGTATCGAATTTTTTTATTTGGGGTTGTGATGAGCCTTGCTGGCTCCCAACTCAAACCCCTGTATTTTTGTTTATCTTTTGTGTCTTTTTAAGTTTTTTAGAGAAGATTTCTAGAGAAAAGAGAAGGGGCGATAGCATATAAATGCACACAGAATTGAAACACAGTAATCTTTTGAGCAATAGATGTAATAGTTATTAATTTGCAGTACATACAATGAGATTGCAAGCAAATTACATACCTGAAAGACTCTAGAATAATTAAATGAGAAATTTCAGAGCTTGGCAGGCAAGAATATGCTGAAACTGGAGGAAATCACTGTCGGGGCTCACGATCTGCTTTCTCCCACGCAGAAGATGGAGAAATGCTGTTGAATGAAGGACGCCAACAATATAACACAGGAACAACCTCATGGAGAGGCTTTTTTGCCTCTGAGTTCACATGCCTCAAATAGAGAAGCACACCTCCCAAGGAGAAAATACAACCCTCTGATGCTATGGTGCGACCCTGTCAAAAGCTAGGTATCTGATGAAGAATGGCGTCCAGGGCAGATAAGCCCTCTTCCTTATTGCAAACATTGAAATGTTGAATAAATAACTCAGATGAAGCACAACAAAACTTCTGTATGAAGCCCTCACAGATGCACTAATTTGACTGGTTTCTCACAGTCTCAAAAATGCTCAACACTAAAGAAGATCTCACTCTCCAATGGAAGAAATGCTCAAACCCTTGTCTTAGAGAATAACACAGGAGAAAACCAAATGGCAAAGTCAAATAATCATGAATGAGTTTTATTTGCCAAAAATGCCTTATATCCCCAAAAAGGCACGAGTTTCAAGAAAAGCATGACTTGGCATATAAAAATACATTTAAAATGTATTTAATTCACTTTTTCCATAGTTGGCAATTAGATAATTGCTTTACCAAGTTGAGCGCACTTTTCTACCTTAAGTGATTTAATTTTAATCACTTTATGAAATATGTAAGTGATATAATATTTATAAAGTCAATTTGACTTTATAATAAAGCGTTAAGTTAAATAATTAACTTAAATCACTTAAATATCCATAACTCCCTCCAAACTCCATATATCTCCGTGCCGTCAGAAGCTGGTGAACATTGAACCATAAATGCTTTACTGAAACCAATACTGGAGTGAAGGAATGGGCAACGACAATACCCACTAAAAATGGCCACTGACCCTCTAACCAAATCCTATCAGCCTACAAGGGTCCAAGAGATAGGCTAACTCCACTGCTCCTGAGAACTGACTAGAGCGGGGACATCACAGGGTACAACATGTATGTGCAAAAATGTTAAGTTGCAGTACTTATTTCTAATTCATAGGCATTAGGGAAGGAGCACATCTATGAATTTATATGATTTTTGGTTGGCTGCTTGGTCATTTGTCACTTGCAAGAGCATACATTTTAGTTAATACTTAAATTATATGAGTTTTACCTTGGCTAATTCAATTCATTTATTTGTTATACTAGGCAGTGCTTTCCATCTTCCTTTCTTACTTTTCTAGGGACCATTTCCATTTTAGAATTGCTGTAGGAATTAATTTGTAGGCATGCTAAAAAGCATTAGTTGGTAATATTGCTAGTGTATATTGGATAGCTTTCTGTAGATAAACTTTTAATAGGTCTGAAATATTTAGATTGCATATGCAGATTAGAACAAAAATATTTATTTAAAGTTCTGACTAGATTTTTTGAAGCTGTTTTCTTTATTAGTTTATTGTATCTAATTGATACATGTGTTGTAGGTACCCTGTGCCACAACATCCCAATACACAGGGAAAGACTGAGGAGTATATTGGACGTTGGCTTAGGATCCAAAAACTACCTAGGGACCATTTTGTTCTGGCAACAAAGGTGATTGTGGTTTCGACACTTGAAATTTTTTAGAAGCAAGCTCCATTCTGTAGAGAGTACATATCACTTAGTAGATAAGTGTCACACATATCCAGCTAGAAGGAGATTCTAATTCAATATCTCACATCAGTCATCGAATTTTATTCTCAACTCAATCTCTAAGACAAATTGACAGTCCATTACTCCGATGTCATTTTTCCTATCAAAATACTATCATATTCATTGCTACCCTTGACCTAACCATATAAAATGGTATTATAATAGCATTGTGGATCAACTAGGAAGAGATGTGCTTCTCAAAATCCCCATTCTTTTCATTTGTTTGACTTCAAAGATCTTTGTTGCACCCATATGAAAATTTTGTATTGAGTCAAGTTTATCGAATTGGATATCCTCATATATCTACGCTTGATATGTTTCAAAATCTTATCTTTTATGCATAATCTTGTTGCTTTTTTTTGGTAACTCTGCAGGAGTGTCAATTCAAACACTTGAACAGTAACCAGACACATTAAAAGAGTCTAGGCACACAGTAGTGGCAAACCAGTGTATTGGCATGTTGAAATCCTTTAGCACACGTGTAATGTTCCTACTATAGAATTTTTGTTTTCTCTGATTTCTTTTGTAATTTTCTGGTTTTTTTGAATATTAAAAGACTAGAACAGCAAACTGGAAACTAACCAAATAGCTGAAAATTCATGAAATAAACCCTCATATGCTGATATAACCCTCATTCACACCAAAAAAGTAAATCAAACATGTAGAGGCCCAATTAAATAATTGTACTTGGAGATTGTGGAGTGCACAGCAGTATAAATGGTAAACCCTATAGCAATAATTATTTTCAGATATGAAATCATTTTGAAGCATAAAATGAAACCCCAAATTGGTTTAATTCCAATTTTCTGTTGCTAGCAAATTATAATTGCTGACCTGGCAAAATGACAACTTAGGCAACAAATTTCAGACTATAGAGTATTGTGAGATCCACTAACATAGCACCCTGTTAATAGTAGAGCTGGCTGGAACAGCAGTTATTAGCCTGTATAGAGGCTGTATGGCTGCAAAGATGTGTGCAGCTATGGATAGGACTGGTACAACTGCTGAAAGGTTTGAACCAACAACAATTAATATAAATAAAATCTCAATGCTGGTGCCAAGGTCCAATAATAGAGAAATGTTGAACGCCCACCAACAATGCCCTAAATTTGTATGATTGCTCCCCTGAATGGTACATAATTTACCTCCAATGCTCTGGAACACCTATAATATATGATAGATCAGCTCCCTACAGTGTAGGAGTATTTGGAAAATGCAATGCTGAGTCCCACTTGACGATATCAAGTCATTTTCTTGCAAATATTTATCGCCCAAACTGTAAAATCTTGCATGAAATCATCCAAATTCAGCCCTAATGCAACCCTTGTGTGGGGATAACCTAGAAGGAAACGAGGGTTTTCGTCCCCAATTCCAACAACTAAATCCAAGAGGGTTTTCGTCCTCTCCTATGTTACAGGTTGGGCTTTGGCTCTTGTTGGTTTGAGTTCAATCTATTGCCAAATAATAATACTATCTATTTCCAGAGAATTAAAATATAACAATACATTCCAAATAACTATAAATTATGATCAATGAATTGTATTTAAAGATGGTGCTTGAAAAATCCAATTGTAGAATGGGGAGGATCGTGTACCAAATTGAACTTCTTTCCTAGATGAGGGGAGGCCTATTCAAAGGACCTGTTGACTGTTGATGGGTGTTTTATGACTGCACCAACACATAATAAATTTTCCCAACAGATACTCCATCCTCTCTTGATCAAAGTATTCTGCATGCTAAGATTGCCATAAAGATCATACATTCAACTCCAAGGTTCCTTATGCAGGGGATAGTCTCAGTTGGCTCGATGTGATTTGCTGGTTATTTCAAGGAGACTTACGTGAGTTGCTCATTTAGAAGAAAGGATTCTCAAATTTCGGGAGATTTGTCAATGACGCTCGGGTTTTTAAACTAACCGGATAATACTGAATGTAAAAGGATGCAAGGATTAGAGATGCTACTATCTACTCTAAATGTGGAACGCGAAGATCAATTCTTGCAAACTTCAAACCAAGCTTTGCTTTGCCTCACTTTGGACAGCTTTCGCAGAACCAGTGCAATCTTCAAAGGGATAACGAAAGATATTCAAACCACGATTCAACATGCAGAGACCGTCACAACGATGCATATCAACATATAAACCGTAATTGAAGTTAAGTTCACAATGTTCCAGTTGACCACGCAAGGCGAACCCACCATCAGTGAGCCCGCTAGTGGTATGGATAAGCGAAGCTTGCTCAAATTAAACACCACATTCCACAACTACCTACCATTTGCATGAAATGAAATCTACTTTACTTTAAGCTACTTTAAGATCCTAAGTGAACCGGAGAGATGAAAAAGCCTTGCTAGCTACTCACAACAAAATATAGAACCACCAAGCAATGATAAATATTTGTATTATGAGAGTGTTCACAACAACTTCTTACAAAGTTTTCAAATGGGAAAACTTTCTTTCCTCTTCAATCTAAACTATGCTAACTTATAGTCTAATCTCTACTTTCTACTTTTTCTCTCCTCTATTCCTATTCTAATTCTAATGAATTACAAATGAGGGGGGATGCCCCTTTTATAGTTGGCCTAGTCCAACGGACGGCCCAGATTTGATTACAATGAAGGGCTTAGATTGAACCACATATGCTCTAATTAGGGTTTTTCCCTAAAAACCACCATAGAGAGGAGTTGGGTAATAAATGAACAGAAGATTCTCCACTCCTTTGCAGAAACCACCATGAGCAATTAATGCCCACTATCTTCCAGAAGATTCTCGTCTAGAAAAACCTTCTCTGTTCTGTCTGCCAATTTTGTTGCGTTAGGAAGAGGCAAGCACACAACAACACTCAGTTTAAACCCTCCTATTGCTTTAATTCCTGGATGCACTTCTTCCTCGTAACTTTCATATTTCCCTAGCCCACTGCCTTGGGCGCACATGCCTCTTCCGCATCACGTTCTTAATGCCTTAGCCTTGGTGTTCATCCTGCAAAACAAAAAGAAGAGCATTAGAACACTTATAATATAAATTCACCTCACTTACCTAATTTCATGTTCTGATTGATCGATCCTTGGATTTGATAGAATTCATCATTTTCTCTAGCGAACTTTGCTTTCTGGGCGCACTGTGTTCACTTCATAAGGTCTTCTTCAAGCCTGAGGCCAATTTCATCTGTCTTCATATATGGAGGGGCCTGCTTTCATTTTAATGCCTTAGACGAATTTCTAGCCACCTTGTTACCTAGGGTGCATTTAACCCCTCTAGCATCGTTTTTAATGCCTTAGAACATTTCATCCATTTGACCTTAGGAAATTTATCTCCCTTAGAAAATCTTATTAATCACAAGGCAAACACCCATTTTGAAATCACAATCCGAGGCATAAAAATTTCAAAATCATACCTCCCTTAGAAAATATTCAAGATCCCCAAATTCTGAAAATCATACTTCCCTTAGCAAAATATTTTACAACTTTATTACCCACTGAGTACACGAAGGGGGTACATTTAATTTTTCTCATCCTGGAAAATATTCTTCACCAATGTTCGTTTCAACTTCTCCAACCTTAGGCGCATTTGAGGTCTTCGACTTTCATTTTTAACTTAGAAACTTTCAAACCTCATACCACCCTCAAGGGCGCATTTGACCCCCTTGAGGTTCATGTTTTACATGCCTTAGTAGAATTCTTAACACCTCTTTACCTGCCTAGGGCACATTTTGACCCATGCACTTCCATTTTGTGACGCCTTAGCATTTTCATATCCCTTGTCTATCTTGAGGGCGCATTTGCAGCGAGCCACTTTCTCATGCCTTAGTGAATTTTTGTATCTCCAAGTTACCTTATTGCCTTGGATGCATTTGAGGGTGCCCACTTACATTTCCAACGCCTTAGAATATTCTCTAGTTGCTTGCACAAGCTGGGCACACTTTGAGGGTCTAGGTTCCACTTTCTCCTGTCTTAGAAAATGTCTTTAACACCTCCACCACCTTGGGGCGCATTTCATGGCATGAGCTCCCATGTGATGGCACATTTCCCCTCTTAGCTCTATTTCCCAATGCCTTAGGCGTTTTTTCTTCCTTGGGCACATATGAGGGTGCTTGCTTTTATTTTCACCACTTGAAAATTTTGATCTCCCCATTCCTTCACAAGGGCGCATTTGAAGGGTCCTACTTTTGTTTTATGAATTAGAGGTTTTTTAAACCTTCTTGCTTGCCTTGGGCGCATTTTACCCTTGGTGATTTCATTTTGCATGCCTTAGGAACTTTTGAGTTGCCTCTTCATGATGGGCGCATTTCACAAATAGAGCTCCCATTTTAAGACACTTAGAAAAATTCTTCAACATATAACCCTTGCTGGGCGCATTTGAGGGTAGAGGAGGATTGTTTTATACTTAAAAACTTTTCTCATTATCATGCCTGCTTGGGCGCATTTAGGGGTGTGGGGAGGAATTCCACACTTAGAATTGATTCAATTTTTTTACCTTGCCTCCTCTATGACTTGCAAGCTAGGCGCATTTTGGGGGGTCTCAAGGAGTTTGCATGTAATGTCCCCAATTTGGAGGAAGAATGATTTAATTAATCTAATTAATTAAGTTGTCCAAATTAATGTTATTTTCTAAGGATAGTTTAATTGATTATTTTAATTAAAAGTATTAAGTTAATTATTTATAAAGTTATCAAATGAATAAAAATTAAAAGGTAACTTTATATTTAATTAATTTAATAAAGTGATTTAAATTAATATTATATCCTAAAAGTCACTTAAGTGAAATAATATTATTTTAATATAAATTCTAGAAGCTTCTTGAAGGGTTGGAGAAAAAGTATAAAAGAAGGGCAAGTTAAGCTTCTATGCATCCAGGAATTGATCTTTGTTGATGTTATTATTTGGTGTAGGAGCCAGCTAGGGTTTTTGCCATTTCCAGCCATTGGGAACGAAAACTCTCATTGGTATGCAATTTTGAGGGTGTGAAATATCATCCAAATTATTGCTAATTGAGTGGGCTTCACTTCAGAAGTTCAACTTGTGCTTCATTGTAGAATTTATTTGAGTACAATAGCTGAAGTATTATTGTACAATTTCTGAGTAAGGGTTTGATAGTTGCAACAGCTGCTTTATTGTCGCAACCATATTCTTCTTGGTGAACTATAGTTGATGTATTGTGGTTTCCCATTTTGAGGAAGAGATTTAACTTGTACCAAATTTGGTGGTACGATTTGGGGCATTTTAGAAATACATTGAAGTCTGATTTATATGAGCAGAGGTCTGATATCAATTTTCAGTCACATAGAGGAGGCCATTAAGTCCCACGAATTTGCTTATCTTGGCCTTATTTATCATTGATATCATTGGGCATTGGAGCGCTTGACTTCTAAGGAGTTGGAGATTAATTTTGGAGCTTGAAGAGATCTTTAGAGGCTGTTACAAATTTATTTTCTGAGGTCTGCTAAAACAGGGGCGATTTTGGCTAGGGAGCACAAATAAATTCGTGGAAATTCATACATACATCTTTGGCACATGGGTATTTGGGGGATCACCTTCTTGAAGCTTGGCAATGATGATGGACGATAGTAATTGAAGGTTACAGCTGTGATATATTTATTTTGAAGGGCTGAAAGTTACAGCAGGGGCGGCTCAGCTTTGGGTCATTACTCTCCACAAACAAGGTCTTCATTTATTGATGTATGCTGGCTACTTCATCTCCAACACAAGGCAACTCAACCAGGTTCTTTATGTTGTTTGGTATTCCATTTTACCCATATATGATCATTTGTATTAGACTGCAATTGATACTCAGAAATTATAAAATTGCATAAGTATGATGCCAAGAGTCTTGGCCAATTTGTAATCAGCTTTGCATTGAACAAATATTGGCAATCAAGGAGTAATAAGTAGTTTATCAAATTCATGTTACAATTGTACAATCAAATATCATATTGTAATCAGCTTATGAGTGTACATGCCAATTGTTTGACAAAATGTCAACTGGCTGTAGGTGATCATTTTGTTCATGAAATTCATGGACTTGTATTTGAAAGGTCAAAATGAAGTTGCATTTGGATCTAACTCGTTGTTTAGACTTCTTAGCATTGATTATAAGCAATTCGGATTGCATCTCACATCAATTGGTGCCTATATATCAACTGAGAAAGTTCAGATCAGCAAGTTTAAGGTTGCATGGAAAGTGTTTGACAATATTCCTTGGCTGCAAAACCTCAATTTTTACATCTATATCAGCAAGGGATATTACATTGCAATGCCTTAGAAATATTTTTAACATCCTTTCATCTTGGGCGCATTTCCTAGGTGGAGGAGGAATTTCACATTTAGAATTATTTTCATCCCCATGCATGCTCACACCTTGGGCGCATTTTAGATAGGGAGGAGGAACTTTGCCAACACTTAGAATATTTTCTTCCAAGCCTCCTTCATGAGGGCGCATTTGAGAGGTGGAGGAGGAACTCTTCATCACTTAGAACATTTTTCAATTCCCATGCTTGCTTGGGCGCACTTCACCTGTCAAGCTTCCAATTTTGTGACTTAGAACATTTTTCTCACCTCCACCCATAGCTTGGGTGCATTTTAGGGGTGCTGCTCTTGTTTTTCTCGCCTTAGAAACTGTTCAAGCCTTCATCACTTGATCGGCGCATTTTTGGGGGGGGTTAAGAAACTTTGTGCATTGGAAATTTCTCAAGGCTCTATTCATTTCACCTTGGGCGCATTTGAGGGGGGCTCTTGCCACTTCTCATGACTTAGAAATTTCCTTAGGCTTTCATACCTTGCTTGCCCCGTGTACTATTTTTAGTAAGTTTTCAATTTCTTGACCTTGGCAACTCTGTTTGACTTGAAATTTTCACCACGTGGTCCTCATCGCTTGGTGAACCTTTTCACACCCGCCCCTCATGCTGACCTGCTATTTATAGCCTTGTTATAGAAGTGACTTACTATAAATAGTAAGTGCTCAGATTGCGCCCAAATTTTACCAGTAGGTTGCCTGAAGGATGTTGATCATGATGGGATACCTTCGTTTTTCAAAATTCAGGTTTTTTACCCCTTTTTTTAGGCATCAAAGCTGGAAACCCTAATCTAACTTGCATGTAGCTCAAATGACCTCTGTTTGATCCTGTTTTTGTTGCATGCTGCTCAGTTCGTGAAATTGGAGTGTCGGGTGGCTGCTGGAGTGAACCTGCTATTTATAGCAAGTGTCTAAAAAGTGACCAATCCATTTCCAGATGAGTTTGCATGTCACATTGCTCGAGAGATCTCAAAAAACCCAGAAAAACCCAATTTATTGGTCTGCATGTGAGTATTGGCTAAAAATAGTAAGTCTCTGAAAAAATGATCAACTTTGCTTGCATGTCATGTCATTGTGAAGCTCTCGAAAAACCCATAAGGAATATCTTGACACGCATCGATAAATTTTGCATGCCAACCTAAAAATAGCCTTTGAAGCTTGAACCACTATAAGTCATCACCCTGGCTTGCATGTTATATCATCGCGAAGGTCTTGAAAAACCCATAAAGAATATCCCGACATGCATTGAAATTTTTTGCATGCAAACCCTAAAAATAGCCTTTTAAGCCCGGATTGCTGAAAGTTATCGCCTCAACTTGCATGTTACATCATCACGAAGGTCTTTAAAAAACCAGATACATTCTCCAAACATGCATTTGAAAAGCATACGTGCAAACCCTGAAAATGGCTCCTGAAGACGCACCTGCCAAATATAGCAAGTTGTCCAAATTTGTTCAAATTTTGCGTGCAAGTACCTTGAAGTTACTTGAATGTGTTGTAGTAGTTAGAATTCCAAAATCCTGATGAAAAGACCCCAGATTGAGCACTTACTAAAAATAGTAAGTTGTCCGATTTCAATGAAAAATCAGTGGGAACTTGCTGGAAGCCTTCTGATAGCAATGTTAAGCTCAGCTATCAATTTGCCAACTTGATTTAATCTCAATCCAGCTTGAAGAATGAAACCCTAATTTCACTGATTCACTTCAGACTTAACCAAAATTTCCAATAGGTCAAGGATAGGGACATCCTCGGAAGGACAGAAATCAGAGAGAGAGAGAGATGCAAAACGACCCAAAAACAAGACCAAAAGACCAGAATGGAGCAAAAATAGGGTGTCCCCATCTAGAATTGGGTGATGTGTGAAAAAGGTCACAACATTGGCGTGACCTTGAATAAATATTCCTGAACATTTTAAAGACGAAACCCTTTCATGAGAACCTTTGGATAATTCTTTCCATCCTATCAACTAGCTAGGGAACATACTTAAAAGGGAAGAGGAATCCTAAATTGGATCAAGGCACCTCATCTTTTGATTACAAGTGTGTGCATGTGTGTTTATTCCATCCCAAAAGACCACTGAAGCTTCTAGAATCCGTCGTGACGAGCTACATAATGATCCTAGCTTTAAAAGCATCCTGTAATTCTCACGAATATTGCTCCATTGCCAGCCAGGCGTTCATAGCCCCGTTGGAGTTATTCACAAATTCCCAAAGCCAAATACTTTGATATTTCTTTCATTGCTCTCTTTTCAGATATTTCTTTTTAGCACATTTTATCTTTTCTCTTTCGTACTGATTTTTCGTCAATTCCAATTGGCTGGCAAGCAGTGAAGCTAGCAATGGGTTTGAGAATTACAAGGGTGATTAAGTAGGATTTAAGATTTTTCACCTACCACGACTTCTCACAAGAAACCTCAATGAATTAGAGCAATCAGTTCTGTGTGTAAAATATAGTTATCGTGGGACTTGGTGTCGAGACACAATAGACGATTCCTTTCTGAGTCAAGTACAAATCCTAACCAAATGATAAAACCCGAAAGACTAACCTCTGATTCTAAAGCGCTTCTTGGATGACACAACACCCCCTTCACAAATGGGATCCCTTTATTCTCAACTAAACTAAGCAACAACTAAACTAAGGAAAGCAAAGCGGACCAAGCCAAGCAAAAACAAAAATGAAAACCTACTCTAACAGGACAAAATTTCGAACGAACAAGACTCGGAGGACAAAATTATATGCAACTCCTAGCATGATTTCTTAGGACATTCAGTGGCAACACAGTAGTAGTGATAGTGCGGAGCCTAGCAAACTTGTGTTTGAACTCAGAAAAGTAATCTTTCACAATACAAATCTCAATCTCAAGCAAAACTTCAGGAAATAGTAGCAATTGAGGCAACTCATTTAGACCATGATTAATCCATAAGCAAGCTGTCTTTCCTAGACCTCCATAATCAAATTGATAACTTTGAAAATCAAGAGCAAGGAAAGAGACAACCTGGTGTTCTTCGTGTTTGAATAGAGACTCTTGATTGTTGTGCATCGTCCTCCCGCGTGAAGAGAGATTCCAAACATCTTTAGGAGGTCGCAGTTGGCGATGTGTGGTTCCATTTGCATCTATGACATGCAAAATTTTACTTGTCGATTCATCTGGAGACCTTCTTGGAAGTAGACTCAATGCCCCTTCGAATTGTTCATCACTCTTTGCTTTATCAGGTGGTACTTTGCCTTCAAGTTGATATTCTTCTTTTATCCATTCATCTTCAGGCGGTCGCAGTTGGTGATACAATACTTCGTTTTCACCAACATCATGCTCATGGAATTTTGACTCAACCTTGAAAACTGAGAACAACTCCTCCGTGTCCTCATGTTGAATACACCAAGCATCCTTATGCACATCTGTAAGCTTGTCCTTAATTAAGGATTCCTCAATAAGCTGGTTTTCAGATATAAAGGGTAGTGCCCCTTCGAATTCTTCTATTTGTGGGTGGGAGGCGAGGCATTTGAAATATGATGATTTTTGTTCATACACTTCTCTTGATGTCACAACCTGCTCACTAGTTTGCCCATCCTTTTGATCATTTTCTCCAAGGGTACTTGAAATTTCTTTTCTTATAATAGCTTGCAGCTCTTCATTTGAATCCTCTCTTTGTGGCACGGATGAATGCTCACCAAGGATTTCCTCCTTTGCTTGGATTGACGAAGCATCAAGCGATAGGTCTTCGTGACAATTTTCCGAACCTTGATCATTGCCCACAATTTCTTCGTCTTTTATTGTTTCCTTCATTTCAACGCCTTCTTCCTTTGTTGCAATGTTCGAAACTTCATTTTCAACTACAATTTCTTTTGGCTCAATTGTGATATCTTCTTGAAACTCACTCCCTTGATTGTCACATGATGTGGTGCTATGCTCCTTCCATATTTTGTCCTCTAGGCATTCCTCCTCTGGTGTAGGGTATGCCGGCGGAATGTGTGCAGTCCTTTGAAAATTTTGCATTGCATATACTTGGATGTTCCAACCATCCTAATTGATGCTGCACTTGGCTAATGGCCTCCTTGCATAATTGACAACTGCATTTTGAATGCCTCTCATTGTGAATTCTACACCAGCCAGTCAACAGGATGCATTCCATAGGCACCTTTTCAATGCTCAATTGCTTCTTGCTTCTTTCTTTGTATCTCTCGAAGAGTTCACTGAGACTTGGACCTTCTGGCACTACTGGTTTGAAAATATCTCGAAAGAAAATTTCTCGTTGCAAAGCCAAATGCACCCTTGACAAGAATGTCATACAATTTAATTCGTTGTGCCAAGTGGTACCGTGAATTCTGCATCTATCTCTTGCTGCAAAGTCGGATAAACTTCTTGGAAACAACTGCACATTCAAAACTTGATGTAGGAGGGGAAGATCAACTTGAACACCTCCATGGTCATAAGAAATTTGTGGCTGCTGCCCATCAATTGATGAATCTCTGATTATTTTTTTTGATTTTTCTAACTTATCACTTTTTTTGGATTTTTTGACATAAGAGAGATCTAACATATCTCTGATTTGGCATTTCGAACTTTATACTGGTTCTAACCATTTGAATTTCTCCTCTTGTGAAAATGAACAACCTGAAAAGCTCCCCCTCCTTCCCGGAGTTCAACTACTCAGTTGTTCGCGTTCAACCCTCCTTCTAGCGCCAATTTTGTTGACGGGTGTTTTATGACCGCACCAACACAGAATAATTTTTCCCAACGGATACTCCATCCTCTCTTGATCAAAGTATTCTGCATGCTAAGATTGCCAGAAAGATTGTACATTCAACTCCAAGGTTCCTGAAAAAATGATCAACTCTGCTTGCATGTCATGTCGTTGCGAAGCTCTCGAAAAACCCATAAGGAATATCTTGACATGCATCAAGAAATTTTGCATGCAAACCCTAAAAATAGCCTTTGAAGCCCGGATTGCTGAAAGTTATTGCCTCGAATTGCATGTTATATCATCGTGAAGGTCTTTAGAAAACCAAATACATTCTCCAAACATGCATTTGAAAAGCATACGTGCAAACCCTGAAAATGGCTCCTGAAGTCGAAATTGCCAAAAATAGCAAGTTGTCCAAATTTGCTCAAATTTTGCGTGCAAGTACCTTGAAGTTACCTGAATGTGTTGAAGTAGTCAGAATTCCAAAATCTTGATGAAAAGACTCCAGATTGAGCACTTACTAAGAATAGTAAGTTGTTCGATTTCAATGAAAACTCAATGGGAACTTGTTGGAAGCCTTCTGACAACAATGTTAAGCTCAGCGGTCAATTTTCCAACTTGATTTAATCTCAATCCAGCCTGAAGAACGAAACCCTAATTTCACAGATTCACTTCAAACTTAGCCAAAATTTCCAATAGGTCAAGGATAGGGACATCCCTAAAAGGATTGAAAGATCACAGAGAGAGAGAGACGCAAAATGACCCAAAAACAAGACTAAAAGACTAGAATGGAGCAAAAATAGGGGGTCCCCATCTGGAATGGGGTGATGTGTGAAAAAGGTCACAACAGGACCTGAGGGTTGCCAAGTAGAGTGCAATTGTTGACAACCATTGACAACTAACACCTAAAAAGTACCCACAAGTCAACAATTATACAAAAACTAATAAAACATAATTTGTCAATTATTTTGTACTACAAATGAGGGTTTAAAAACTGATGTTGATCACCTTTGAGGATTGGAAATGGCTATTCAAACTTTGGGTGCTAGAGTATGAAATGAAAAACTTTTTGAAATGATTGTGCATCTAAATTGTAAAATTGTGCCTAAGAGGTGCTTGCCAATTGAACATGGGTTATAATTGAAAAGTGTGCAATTTGGGACTTTCACCATTCATGCTTAGTCAATTTTATGTGAAGTACACTTTTGGAGGTGGCTTGCCAAGCAAAAGTGCATGCTTGGAGGTCTTTTTCCACTTACATTTTTGTTCTAATGGGGAAAGCGCATGCTTTGGGACCTTTTGCTAGGTTTCCATGCTTTAGTATATTTTGGTAGAGGGTAGAAGTGACTAGCTAGAGTTGTCTCCGCTCTCAACCATTTTTGGTACTTAGTCATGATGGAAAATTGGTAGAAGCGACTTGTTGGAATCATCTCTGCTACTTTTTGGTGCTTAGTTATTTTTGCAAATTGATAGAAGTTACTCACTTGAGTTGTCTCTGCTAATTTTTCATGCCCTAGACAAATTTTGATTATCTCTAACATATCCCGATTTACTCCTTGTTTGATGCGTTAGAAAGTACCTTTTATTGGCTATGCAATGACATTAAATAAAACCTACAAGCATGGCATCCAAGAATGTGGGGAACAAGGATTTCATAATGACTTTTGAGAGGACAAATGACTTACATTATATTGGAATGTGCCATGTATACATTTTTTTTATGGGTAAAATAAACAGGAGATTGGATAAAAGTATAATATGTAGGATTTAAAATTTAATTTGGCATTGGAAGAAAATAAATCTGTTTCTTTAATTTGGGATTTTTGGATGAACTGTTTTAATCATCTCTTATTATATGGGTATTGTTTTTGGTTCAAACAGGTCACAGGACCATCTGGACAAATGACTTGGATTCGCGATGGACCTAAATGTCTTGATGCATTCAACATTGAAGAAGCTATTGATAATAGGTGAATTCTTGGTTGGATGCCTACTATTTTGTTTATCTCTAGTTATATGGTGGGAATATGAAATCTAACACATTATCTTTACTTTTATTCTTTAAACATTTTCTACTTAATCATATTTATGTCTTTTTCTATCACTTGTATGATCATTCTTAGAGTTTTGCATTAAATAAGGTTTGAAAAATAATGGCAGTGTCAATCCAAGCAAGGATAAATCCGTAACTTCAGGACATGTTAATGTTAGTGTTTCAATGTCTATTTTGATACAAGTGAAACTAGAATAGTATGCAAGGTAAAGCCACTTTTCAAATTATAAGGTGAAGCTTCCTGAGATCTAAACTACCTTAGACATGAAACGGTAGACAATATACACATTCGTTCACACTATACAATATTCTCTTTAGGGGGTTTTGCATAAATCAAATAACTATCTACTTGAATTTTTGCTTCGGGTATGAGCACAACACAAGATTGGTGTCAGCTTGTGTGACAAGTGAAATTTTCAGAATTTATGAATGGAGGAAGCCAATTCTAGGCACAAACAAACACAACAAATTCCCATTAGGTAAAACAAAGACCAACAATCTGATGCAAACAATATTTTAAAGGAATAATAACTACTTCAACACAGCACAACACATGATTCCATGAAAGAAATGGTGAAGTTGAATGCAGAGGTACCACTTAGATGAATACATAACTTTAGTGCAAAGCCTAATACTATTATTCAGATTCAATTTAATTAATGAAATTACATACACACTTAACTAGCTTAAATAACAATTTGAGCAGCATATGCATATCTTCAATCATCATTAAGAGTTCTTCTGTGCAAAGCACTTATTTTTAAGGATACAAGATGCCCATTTTATGGGACTTTATAGTAATTATATTTTATTCCAAAAATCAATGATCTACAGTGCAAATGCTTAAAGCTCCTGAAAAAGTAGGAAAAAAGAACTTCTAAAGGAAAACTACTCCTAAACAAATAATAATAACAATCAACAAAGGCCACCTAAAATTAGGCCCACAACTCTTCACCAAGAAATAGGACCACCACAGACAGATACAAAAAATAGGCACTGGTAACAATAGCAACTTGACACATGAACATCCTTTGCGAGTTTGAAGCAATTTCTTGCTTTGTAACCTCATCAATCCTTTAAACAACTACATAATTCTAATCCCCATTCTCTTCACAACTTTGTTAGAATATTGTCATTGATGCAAAGCAAATGAACTAGATTGTTGTCATTGATGTCAAAGCGAATGAACGAGATCATTGTCATTGATGTCAACGTATTGTTTTCATTGATGTCATGATGATTTGATTAAAGTTGAATGAAAAGTTAGTGCAAGGTTGCATGATAGAAAGCTGGTTGAAGGCATCATTATTGACAAAGATATGAGTTATACACAAATGCCTAAAAAAATTGAGAATTCAAAGATAGCAAAGACATATTTAAATTAATGTTTCCAAAGGTGGCTGATTCCATGTTTGATTAATTAAATCACCCCAGTCCAAGGCAGTGATCAAGCATAAAAGAAAATTCATGGCAGCAATTAAGAATTAATGAAATTAGTTTATTAACTAATGCTGGCCAACCTTCATCAAAATGTTGGAATTGATTGTCATTGATGTCAAAAGAGTATGAGAGATTGTTAGTCATTGATGCCAAAGGTGAGAAGAGCACTTTGTCAATAGAAGAAATCGTATGATGGACAAAGGCCAAAGGCCACTAATTGATGTTCAAAGACCAAGTAAAATCAGATTGAGAAGAGTGGATAAAAGATGAAGTGTGTGAGTTGAGCAATGGAAGATATATCAATAATGAAATGAATCATATATCAATGATGAAGTAAATCGAATTCAATAAAGGAATAAGGGAATGAATAGAAGATATATTATGAAGTGCTTCTTACATGACAAAGAAATTAATTAATTAAATAAAGATTAGTTTTAACCAAAAGTCACAAGTGTACGGTGAAGGGTTGTGTCTCATTATGAGACAAATATATAAGAGAAGTGATTCCATGAGATGTTACATGTGGGAAAGTTTTATCATTCAAGAGTGAGTGAGGAATAAAATAAGGGAGGAAGGTTTTATCATTTAAAGGAGTATATGGAATTAGAATATGTAGCATGAAGTAAATAAGATTAATATAGAAGAATGAAGTGAATGCATATTATTAATTGAAGATCTGGTTAAGAATAGTCGAGACATGTTGAAGAGCTGTGACCATTGAAGAATAAGAAAATAATAGAAAATCATTCAAGGGCAGCCATTAAGGAGAAAGAAAAAGTACGAAAAGGCAACAATTAGTCTTAAAAAATAGACATATCCTTTTAAAAAGAGTCATCTCTTTTCAAAGAGGTGCAACTCTTCATTAAGATGTAAAGATATAAATAGAAGTGTGTGGAACAGAAAGGAAAATCGACTAGTCAAGGGAGAAGTTTGTGGAGGATAAAAGTATATATTTTTGTGGATATGTGTGAAAAGGCGACAATTATTATTTAAGAGGAGTCATGACTATTTGAAGGGTCATTATCTTTGGAAGGATATATCTCTTTGTAGAAATATGAAGATACAAAAGGGAATAAGAAATGTGTAAGAAGTGTGGAATAAATGTAATATCATAGAAGTAGATTTGTGAAGAAGGGAAGTGTGTACGACATAGAGATATATCATTCAAGAACAAGAAGATTTAAGAAGAAGAATATATGCAGATTTGTGTATGAATATTTAAGAAAGAGAATATATGTAGATTTGTGTGTGAAGATTTTGAGGAGAATATAAAAGGAGATCAATAAATGCTATTTGTAAACAAGATTTATTCTCAAGAAGACAAGATTCTATTGAAGAGGCTGGTGCCTCATATCAAAGAGATTGGTGTCTCTTGTTGAGTTGGTGCTCAGTTGTGGGGATTGGTGTCTCCAGTGGGTTGGTGCCTACAAACTCTACAAGTGGGGATTGGTGTCTCCAATGGATTGGTGCGAACAAATTGTATAAGAGGGGATTGGTGTCTCTTGTAGGTTGGTGCCTACAAAGATTGTAAAAGATATTTATAGAAAAAACAATATTTTGCCATAAAAGATATTTATATAAAAAACAATATTTTGCCATGGTTTTCTTCCATAAGGGTTTCCACGTAAATCATGTGTTCTTCTTGTCTTGCATGATTGTTAGATCTTATGTGAATGATATCGTGCAATTGACATTATTGTGGATGTTAGTTTAAAATAAAGAATTGTCTTATACTGATTCGCCCCCTCTTCCCCTCTCCCACCCTTCTCAATATAAGCATGTGCTCATCAAAATAAAAGTAAAAGGTAGATATAATATATTAATCCCATTGCCTAAGTAAAGAAGAATTAAGGTATTAGTAAGCAGTGATTGGTAAATAAAGAAGCACCAATTAAGGTGGCCGATCCTTAGTAAACAAGTTGTCCTATTTAATTAAATAAAATGGGATGCCTCCCTTGGAAAAAGATGTGTGCTTTCATGAAGTCGTCACTTCTCATAGAGACACATCCCTTGGCAATTGAAGTGGTATGAATAGAAGCTAAAGTGGGAGATTATAACGAAAACAATATAATGTAATATCAAGCTATTTACAAAAGATAATAAGAGTAGATACAAGAAGATCCAGAGAAGAAAATATGAAGAATAAATCAGATCTATATTGAAATATATAAAGAGTGTTAATATTATGAAGGGAGAAATATATGATGCACAATTTGGGGGCAGATTTGTAAGTGACATTAGAGCAGACCTTATGGAAGAATTATAAAGGAAAGTATTGCATTATTTGAGAGAAAATCTGTGAAGGGAAGTTGTTGCATCATTATCAAGAAGACTTGTGTGATAACTGTTAGATGATCCACAAGAGGTGTGAAAGAAAGCGCTTTAATGTCTTTATTATTGATTTGGGCGGATCTACCCATGCCACTCTTCATATGTCTTTATTATTGATTTGTGATTATATTTATATTTGAATATCTAGATATTAATGCTAACAGATATATGTATATGTGGGAATATTAAATGGAGATTTCAATCCATGATTACTTAGTCAAAGAGAACATTCATTTGAAAAAGAAGAAACCCTAAATCTAATCAACGAGTGAATTCTAGGGCAAAGTTGGGTAAGGGACATTACAGTGGTATTAGAGCATCTTTCCTGCCATCTTGTGTGTGCTTGAGCTACTTGTTTGCCTACTTGAGCTAGTTGCCTACTTGCTTGAGCTGGTTGCTTGCACGCTTGAGCTACCTGCTTGCCTACTGGAGCTGGTGGCCTACTTGCTTGAGCTGGTTGCTTGTGTGCTT
This sequence comes from Sequoiadendron giganteum, assembly GCA_007115665.2. Taxonomy (NCBI): domain Eukaryota; kingdom Viridiplantae; phylum Streptophyta; class Pinopsida; order Cupressales; family Cupressaceae; genus Sequoiadendron; species Sequoiadendron giganteum. Next base: position 8,836,216 of record CM021103.1, read on the forward strand.
GAGCTACTTGCTTGAGCTAGTTGCTTGTGTGCTTGAGCTGGTTGCGTGTGTGTTTGAGCTGGTTGCTTGCATGCTCAAGTTACTTGCTCGCCTACTTCAGTTGGTTGTTTGCGTGCTTGAGCTACTTGCTTGCCTACTCGAGCTAGTTTCCTACTCACTTGAGTTTGTTGCTTGTGTGTTTGAGTTGGTTGCCTACTTACTTGAGCTGGTTGCTTGCGTGCTTGAGCTATTAGTTTGTGTGCTTGAGCTACCTACGTGTCTACTTGAGCTAGTTGCTTGCGTGCTTGAGCTAGTTGCTTGTCTACTTGAGCTGGTTGCCTACTTGCTTGAGCTACTTGTTTGCTTGCTTGAGCTACTTGTTTGCCTATTGGAGCTACTTCCTTGCGTGCTTGAGCTAGTTACTTGCTTACCTGAGCTACTTGTTTGCCCGGTGCTTGAGTTGGTTGGTTGGTTGCTTGAGCTATTTGTTTGTTTGGTTGAGCTACTGCTTGGTTGAGCTACGTGGGTGTTTGCTTTAATTTCTAATTCATGTGGTGTTAAGTTATACCAATTCACAAGCTCCAACTCGTGGGCTTGAAAGAGAAATAGTAGAGCTTAAAAATATTAGACAATACATTGTCCTCATAACTAGAATAACCATCACTTAGGTTAGAACTTCCAACTCCTATCAAAGTTAATAACATCACCACAAGGAGCAACATCTTAAAATTCACATCTTAGATTATGATTGCTTGAGGGCAAGCAATCTTGGATGGGGCGGACTGTCATGTCCCCAAAATGGCAACACATCAAAATGCAAATAAATAAAAATAATAATAATAACAAAATACATATTAGCGATTTAATGCCATTATATTCTAGTGTTGAAATAAGAAATATTGAAATATAAATAAATAAAACAAATATCAAAATAAATTGCTGAATAAAATAGCTTTTGTCAGATATAAATGATGATTGAATTTATTCATCATCATCATTTATATCAAAATCGATAAACATCAAGTATAGTTCTTTGATCTGCATTGAGAAAATATAAATGATAAATATTCAGATCGAATTGAATCTAATGCATAAATATAAAAGATCATTGCTAAGAGGCTAATCGTCGCCTGTATTAGTTAGACGAAAGGGACTAATAACTAAAGACACGTCCGCTCATGAGACATGTCACTCATGAAGACGTGTCTCTCATGAGACGCGTCTCCCTAAGTTGTGCCTCCCTATCTTGGGACGTGTCTCCCTGTCATGGGACGTGCCTTCCTTACCCATATTTATGGGAGATCCGATCCTCAAAGTAGATAATCGAAATCAATAAATACTCTGCTCTTGAGGATCAAGAATCTACAACAGAATTTCAGACTTAGCACTTTATATATTCATTCAGAATTATTTGACATCAACTTCATTATTTCTAGTTCAAATTTAAGTATATAATCTGATAGATTTGATCAAAATTTAACATGGTATCAGAGCCAGGTTGAGATAAAATCCGATTAAATCCAATATCAGATTATTTAAATCGTATTTTTCTCTTGAAATCACAAATGCACAACATTCTTCATAATGTCAAGTGTAATCAGATTCGAGGATTGTCTTGAAGGTGCAAACAACTTTACTTCATGGAAATTCAAAATCATGATGATTCTGAAAGAAAATAAGTTACTCATTTGTGAAAGAAAACAAGATAGAACCAAAGACTGATCAGGAGAAAACTCAATGGATTGAGAACGATGAGAAAACCATGAAAGTTATAGTGGATGCAGTTAGGGATCATATAGTACCTATTCTATGTAAACATGAGATTGCATATCAAATGTTTAAATCCCTTGAGAGCACCTTTGAAATAAACAACACTAGTAGGACCCTTGCTCTAAAAAGGCAACTTAATCATGTTCAAATAAACAAGGGAGAATCTATTAGTGCATATTTGATGAGAATCAATGAACTAAGAAATCAACTGTCAACAGTCGGATATCAAATTGATAGCAAAGAGTTAACTCTAATAGCTGTAGGTGGCCTACCAAACTCATGGGAGTCATTTGTTCAAGGAATAAGTGCAAGATCAGAACTCCCTAAATTTGATAGGCTAAGAACATATTGCTTACAAGAAGAAATAAGACTAATGACAAAAGAAAACAATCAGAAAACCATAGATGAGGATATTCATGTGCTAAACACAAATTCTCATAAGAAAGGTAAGGAGAAAAACTTCAAAAGAAAGAAGAATTCTTATGGAAAGGGACCATTCAAGAAAAGGAAAGACATCTCCCAAATTCAATGTTTCAAATGTGATCAATATGGACACTATGCAATGAAGTGCCCTGATAGAACAAAACAACAAGCATCCTTTGCTAAAGTTAGAAAGACAAATACAGAATATGACTCTGAGAAATTTGTCTTCTAGTCAGCACTATCAAGTCAAGTATCAAACAAAGTAAAAAACTGGGTAATTGATAGTGGTTCATCCAGGCACATCACAGGATTCAGAGGACACCTAGATACTATGAAAGAAGAAACTGATGAAGAAGTGACTATTGGGGATGATTCTGCACATCCAGTAAGAGGGGTTGGAACTTGCACCATAAATTTGAAATCTGGCTTCTCTCTACAACTCACTGGAGTATTGTTTGTACCAAGAATAAAAAGGAACCTAATATCCATTTCTGCTTTTGAAGACAACGAATACAGGGTTACCTTTATGGATGGAAAAGTTTTGGCATGGCCAAAGAACTCCACTATAAAGAAAACACAAACTATAGGTGTAAGACAATGATATCTCTACAAACTGTGCACAGATTCTAAACAAGCTCTTATTCATGAGACCTCTGATTCATATGAAGTTTGGCATCGAAGATTGGGACATCTTCATTTCCGTGCCCTACCTTCTGTAGAAAAATTAGTAACAAGATTGCCCAAACTAAAACAAATCCATGAAGGAGCATGCAGAGGGTGTGCCCTAGGAAAGAATACAAAGGGGACCTTCCAAAATAGTTTGAGTAAAACCAAAAATGTATTAAAACTAGTACACTCTGACTTATGTGGACCCATGTCTGTACCCTCCATGGTGGGATTCTTATACTATGTAATATTTGTAGATGACTTCTCTAGGAAGACCTGGATATATTTTCTTAAGCGTAAATAGTCAATAGAAATCCTTAAAAGGTTTAAGGAGTTCAAAGCACTCACAGAAAATTTCTCCGGGAAGAAAATCAAAATCCTAAGAACAGAGAATGGGAAGGAATACACCTCAGAAATCTTTAAGGAATTTTGTGTAGATGCTGGGATTAAAAGGGAGTTTACTGTAGCCTACACCCCTCAACAAAATGGTGTTGCTGAGAGAAAAAATAGAACTATTGTAGAAGCTGCTAGAGCAATGTTGTTTGACCAAAACATTGAAACCTCATTTTGGGTAGAAGCCTCTAGGATAGCTGTCTACATCGAATATAGATGTCCCCACTCACATCTAGATAACAAGACTCCTGAAGAAGCATTTACTGGTATAAAACCTGACATAAGCCACTTAAGGATCTTTGGTTGCCCTGTCTACATTCATGTACCTAAAGAAAAGAGATCCAAACTAGAACCTTCTAGAAAGAGAGGGATATTTGTGGGATATAGTGAAACCTCAAAAGCCTACAAAATATACATATCCGGTCAGAAAAAAATTGAACTAAGTAGAGATGTCATATTTGAGGAAGACAATTGCGTTCAAAAGGGCAAAGAGTTCAAGTGAGATAGAAATTCAAGATTCTCCTAAAGTCTTAGAAGAGGAGCCTGCTCCTGAGATTCAAAGGGAGTATCCTGAAGAAATCATAAGTGAAAACCAAACTGCTTCAGAAGAGAATCCCAATGACAACAGCAAGAAGAGACCACTTTGGGCTAGGAAGATGATTAAGGAAGCTGAGAATCATACAACACCCAAAGGAACTTTTAGAGAAAGTAAGAGACCCAAAAGATTCTCAAGCTATGTTGCCTTAATGAATGAGATCATTAGTTCAAAACCTACTAGTGTTACGGAAGCTCTCAAACATCAAGTGTGGAAAGATGCAATGACGGAAGAGTATCGGTCCATTTTTGAAAAATGATGTATGGGATATAGTACCTAGACCAAAAGAGAAATTTGTTGTCTCTTCCAAATGGCTCTTCAAAATCAAACATGTTGCTGATGGCAATATAGAAAAACACAAGGCACGTTTTGTGGCCAGAGGCTTCTCACAAAAGGAAGGTATTGATTATGAAGAGACATTTGCACTTGTTGCTCGGTACACCTCTGTGAGAGCAGTAATAGCTATTGCAGCAGCTAAAGGCTGGAAGATCCATTAAATGGATGTGAAAACTGTCTTCTTGAATGAGACCATTGAAGAAAAAGTCTATCTAGAGCAACCTGAAGGTTTTGTGATACATAAAACTGACTCACATGTATGTAGATTGAAGAAAGCTCTATATGGACTTAAACAAGCTCCCAGGGCCTAGTATGAAAGAATTGACAACTATCTTTTGGGACTAGGATTTTCCAAGAATGACGCAGATCCAAATCTCTATTTTAAGGTAATTAAAGGTGATATGCTAATAATAATTTTATATGTTGATGTCCTGCTTATAACAGGAGAATATCACCTTATTGCTCAAGGTAAAAAGGACCTGACTTCAGAATTTGACATGAAAGACCTTGGCATTTTACATTACTTCCTGGGGCTAGAAGTCTGGCAGAAATCATATGGCATCATCCTAAATCAAGGAAAGTACACCATTGATATTCTGAAGAGATTTGGGATGTTATACTGTAGACCCATGTCTACAGCTATGGAAACCAATTTACACAAATTGAAAGAAGCAGTAGCAGAATCAAAATTTGCAGATCCTACTCTCTATACAAAGTTTATTGGATCATTAATGTACTTGGTTAATACCAGACCAGATATTTGCTATGCAGTGAATGCTCTAAGCCAGTTCATGTGTGAGCCAAAGGAAATTCACCTTGTTGCTGTGAAACACATATTGAGATACCTTCAAGGTACTATTGGATATGGTCTTAAATACAGAAATGTCGAACTAGATTTACATGGATACTCTGATTTAGATTGGGTTGGAAGTGTAACCAATCGGAAAAGCACATTAGGATGTTGCTTCAGTTTAGGATCGGCTATGATCTCTTGGATCAGCAGAAAACAGTCTTCAATGGCACAAAGCTCGATGAAAGCTGAATATATTGCAGCCTCTATGGGGGCAAGAGAAGCAGTATGGTTCCAGAAATCGCTTGTGGGATTATTTGGTGAGCCCCTGAATCCTACTATTATCCATTGTGATAATTAGAGTTGCATTAAGTTTTCAGTAAATCCGGTATTCCATGATAGATCTAAGCATATAGAGATCCCTTACCACTATGTGAGAGACATGGTAGAAAGGAATGTGATCCAGTTGGAGTATATTAGTACAAATGATCAAACAACATACATTCTCACCAAGCCTCTCTTTAGAGTTAAAGTTGAACACTTCAGGAAGAAACTTGGTATGGTTGAAATGTAAATTGTTATTAAGATTGAGATTCAAATTGTTTATTTTGTACTAATGTATTTAAAAGATGTTTAATGTGTAAACTCTTTTGTCATGTGTGTGACTCCATGACTTTATGGGCCCTTTCTCCCCATATATACATTATTGAAAGGTGACGATCTTTCAGATAATGAACACTTGTATTTGACATTGTAAAGTGACGACTCTACAATGATTAGTTGCACTATCATGATAGATATCATGTGAATTGATATTTGTGGATATGTCATGATAGTATCTTGTGGACATTTTGATAGATATCATGAGACTTGATATCAATTTGAAGATCATTATGATCCTTATTCATGGTGGATATGTATATATATCCGTGGATATACCATGATTTATTATGGTAGACATCATGTGATGTAATGTCCCCATTTTTAGCACTACATTTTCTAGTGACTGTTATTCTATTCTCGGATGCTCGTAGGCTAGTCAGAGGTAGAATTAGGGCTTCCAACTGCTTGGAGGTTTCTTTTGAGGATTCAGGGGTTCACATGTTGAAGTTTTGCAGATTGGTTGCAGGATTCTTTCTGGGTTTTCAGAGAGCTTCTTAGTGGTATGACATGCAACTGGATCAGAGAACTTTTCCGAACTTACTATTTCTATTAAGTTACGATGGTTGGATGTTGGATTTTTACAGTTCAAATTCTGGATTCCTTTTGGGTTTTCAGAGAGCTTCGCGACGGTGTGACATGCAACTGAATCAGAGAACTTCTTTGAACTTACTATTTTTAGTAAGTTACGATGATTGCATGTTGGATTTTTACAGTTCGGATTTTGGATTCCTTTGGGGTTTTCAAAGAGCTTCGCGACGTTGTGACATGCAACTGAATCAGAGAACTTTTCTAGACTTACTATTTTTAGTAAGTACGACGGCTGCTCGGATTGTGGTTAAAATGAGTTTGGAACAACTTACTAATTTTAGCAGTATGCTGTTTTTAGTAAGTTCTATTTTTAGCAAGGTTTCTGTAGTTCAATTCAGTGGTTATATCTGACAGGTCGATTGCAGCAGTTTGGTCTCTAGCACCCTTGGTGCTATTTTTGGCAGTGTTTCAACAACTTGGTATTATGGCTATTTCGGGTAGGGTAGTATAGTCAATTGGTCTCCAGCATTTGAGGTGATTATTTCGGCAAATTTGATATTTGATGAGGATATTATTTTAAGTAAAATATTTAAAAGGCATGTTTGGACGCCTTGGAGAAATAAGTGGTCAATTATATTTATATTTCACTCTAATAAAGTGTTTCACTTTATTATTATTTTGGACGCCATAATATACTTTATTGACATTTTAATAAAGTATAATACTTCTTGGAGGAGGACGACTTGGAGAAATGAAATGCAAATGACACAAATGGGCATTGTGAATTTGAGTTTGGTTTTGGCGTCCATTTGGAGGGAGATTGAATTTGAATTTGGAGCAGGAAATGTTATAAATAAGAGTATTTGCTCTTAGTTCATTATCTCATATCTACAGTAATGTTATGTTGCCGGAATGGTTAGTAAGTTGCTTCGAGGAATGCATACCTCCTAGCTTTGGCTTGACTTCTTGCTTGAAAAATAGCAACTAGTTGAGATTTGGCTGTTCTCAATCCTTGAGAACAGATTGAGCACATTGTAGTTGAGTTTCTTGCAGTTTTATCAGTTTTTGGTGATGCTGGTGTGGTGCTTGGCTGAAGCACATTTTCGATCATAGCTCCTTGCACAATTTTTTGTTGGTTCTGGGTATTGGCTTATTGTTCAAGTCTACTTGGGATGCCCCTTTTTGCAAGTTTTCAGATTTTTCAGAGGTGATTTGGATTTTATCTTGCTGGTTGCCCTTTCTTGGAGGTTGTACTTTGCCTGCCATTGCATTGGGAAGCGTGCATAAAATATTAGAGGTTGCTTGCTGCTAGTTCTTGGTTTGTTCTTGGTCGCCCTTCTCTTATGCTTTGGAAGACATTATAAACTCCCAAAGATCGCCATTTGTTAAGAGTGGTCTTGGTTTTGAAGAGAACACAATCAAGGAAGGTTTCAGGCTCTAAGGCTACAATGTTACCAAAGAAGACAAAGGAAGAAAAATCTAAAAACTATGCTAATGTGCTCAAAGGTTCCATCAATGGTGATAGCTCAAAGAAGAGAGAGAGTAACATTTCTCACAAAGGCAACAATGAAGGGTTCAAGAGACCATTCCCTTAAAGGCAAGCACAAATGAACAGGTTACAACAGTCTTTTGATGGTTATTGTCTCTTTTGCAATAACTTTAGTCATAAGACAGTAGATTGTACAGCTTGTGCAAAGAGGGATTTGGGATTCCTAAAGAGAAACTATAATCCATTTGCTCCTCTAATGGACTATAACATCATGTGCTACAAATGCAAGAATTTTGGTCAAATAACACATGCTTGTAGAAGTGACTTTGTTGAACCTCCAAAACAAAACAAGGAGGGTGTTCTTGACAAATCAAGAGAGGAATCTACAAAAATCTAGAAGGAGGAGCTAGAAATGAAAGAAAAATGCATGCTAGTGCAAGTAGCCGTCCATGTGCAAAATGAAGAAAATCAATGCTACATTGACAGTGGTTGCTCAAGACACATGATAGGTGATAAAAGAAAGTTTGTCACTTTGAAGGAAATAAATGGGGGCACTGTAAAGTTTGGAGACAATGCTACAACAACGATCACAGGAAAAGGTACTCTTAGTTTCGACAATGGAAAGACAAAGACCGAAAATGTATTATATGCTGAAGGGTTGAAGCACAATCTTGTAAGTGTGACTTGTAAGAGACCAGGTGTCTCTCAACCTGATCACCGACTGAAAACTACTGTGTTTTTGTTTGTTTTATGATTTTATGATATTTTTTGTGGTTTTTGTGGCAAATAAGGATTTGCGATTTTGAGAAACAAATGTAAATAAATTCATAAATAAATAGTAAAGCATGAAATGACTTCCAGAGCAATGGCAGATGATTTTATTATCATTATTGAACAACTACAATATTATTCCGGAGACAAATGGAAGTAATCAGATGATATTATTTGAAGAACCTGATTATTACTTGCAGCCGCTTGGGAGAATGAGTAGAAAGTACGGCCTAGCTAGATATTGAACTCTCCTCACGAATAAATGCAGAAATGGACTCTCCTTGCCTGTGCGCCCAAGATAATGCAGATGGAAGGCTGAAATGATAGGCGTCTGGAATGCTAGAGGAAGAAACGCCCTTGCAGCAGCAAGTACGGTCTGTTAGCAACAATAAATACAGCCGTACCTTTCTTGGGAAGTGCGCCAGTTGCCAGTAAAGGATAGTCTCTGAAAGTCGATTCTTCTGGTGAATAATGGAACCCAAAACTGAATTGAAAACTTCACTGTAAGCTCTGTATGACTTCTGTATAAAGCCACGCTGACGGACAAGCTTCAACTGGTATTTCACAGCTTTAGTATGCCAGATTCTGAAGAGGGAACGTTCTCCAAAATCAATGTCTGCAGAAGCCCTTGTTCCACAAACCCCAATGCTCAGAGAGAAATAAGACAAATTAGAATAATCATGAATGAATTTGATTTGTCTTTGAGGAAATATATACCTCTCTCAAAAGTTCGACCCTTTTTATAGATCATTTAAAATCCGTTTAAATGATATAAATTTGCCTCTTTTAGACTTAGGCATTTTATTTAAAAAAAAGCGTCCCACTGAAATAAGTAATGAATACTTATTTAATTATAACATTTCACCTTTATTATAAAGTATTAAATACTTTATAATTCGCCCTTTAATAAACATTTTAATATCTCATTAAAGTGACTTTATAATATAAAGTCAAATTAATAATCTTTTTAAATAATTATTAAATCCTTCGATAATCACTGTTTGCTCATCAAATCATCCAACTGGGTCGAAACTGAGTTGACCAACTGAAAAAGGTGCCCTGCCAGAAATAGTAACCCTTGTCTGCCTGACTTACTAAAAATAGTAAGTATCTGAAAAACACTTTGTGAGAGTCTGCAAAGGCCCAAACGTAAATCAATTGATGGAGTAAGGTTCTCGAACGTAGGATACTGCCTCAAGTGATCTTCTGCACATGTCTGTCAGCCTACGAGGATCAGAATGATAGGCTAACCTCTAAACCAACTGCATTGTTTAGGAAGGGGAATTGCTTGTCCTCAAGCAATCTCAACTCTGGATGCTCTAAAATCTCCTCAGACTCCCATGTAGCATCCTCAACTGGCAAATCTCTCCACTTGATCAGATATTCCTTGATCACCCGCCTCCAAAGGTGTCTCTCTCTAACCTCGAGGATGGCCTCAGGTACTAGTATCAACTTCCCCTCATCATCAAGGGGTGCCAGAACTGGAGAGGGTATCACATGCTGACCCAATGCCTTCTTCAGGCGTGAAACGTGAAACACGTTGTGAACCCTGCTATTCGCTGGTAAGTCCAACTCATGTGCAACCTCGCCCACTCGTCTGATGACTCAAAATGGACCATAGTAATGAGGTTTCAATTTCTCTGCACCACTCTTCCGTAGAGTGGATTGTCGGTAAGGTTGTAACATGAGATACACCATGTCACCCACTGCAAAAGAACGCTCAACCCTTTTCTAATCAGCATATTGTTTCTGTTGATTCTGTGCCCGTTGAATATTGTCCCCGAGAGACCTCAAAATATCCTGCTGATCCTGCAACATATCCCCTGCGCTGGGCACTCTGCTATCACTCAACAACAAATCTAAAAGGTTGGGCGCCGCATACCCGTATAATGCCATGAGAGGTGTCATCTGTATAGTCATGTGATGGGTGGAGTTATAACAATACTCCCCAAGGTATATCCACCTCACCCAAGCTTTCTGCTGTCCAACTATATAATTCCGTAAATATCCTTCCACCCACTTACTGACGATCTCCGTCTGCCCATCTGTCTGTGGATGGTAGTTGGTACTCTGTGTCAATTTGGTTCCACAGAGTCTGAAGAACTCCTGCCAAAAGTTGCTCATGAACCGATTGTGTCTATCACTGACTATAGTCCGAGGCAAACCATGTAACCGGAAAACCTCTCTGAAGAAGAGTTCTGCAGTCTGTGATGCTGTGAATGTAGTGGTGATCGGAAAGAAGTGAGCATATTTTGTCAGCTGAGCAACAATCAAATAGATACAATCGTTCCCTTGGGCCTTCGGCAAGCTCGTGATAAAATGCATCGATAAACATTCCCACTTCCTATCCGGTATTGGAAGTGGCTGTAGCAAACCAGCAGGATGTGTGTTCCTGTTTGTTCTGCTGGCAAACAAAACACTCTCGTACATACTGTAGCACATCAGTCTTCAAGCTCTTCCAATTAAACCGCTCCCGTACCAGTTTATATGTTTTAAAATAATCGGGATGGCTTGTTATAGGAGAATCATGAAAGGATTTCAGAACTATATCCCTCACATCTGAATCAGGAACCAGAAAAATCTGCCCTTTGTAAATTATCAAGTAATTCACAATGGTATATCTACTAGCTTGCTCTGTCCCATCAACTATGCTAGAAGCCCATGGGTTCTTAGCATACTCGGCAATAATCCTGTACCTCCAATCTTCTGAGATCTGTGCCATAGCATTCAACTGAGGTCTGCGAGATAATGCATCAACTACCACATTCTGCTTCCCCTTAATGAAGTTAATATCAAAATCATATGATTGCAATTTGCTGACCCATTTTTGCTCTCTTTCATTCAGGTCTCGCTGCCCAAGGAAGTGTTTCAAGCTATTATGGTCTGTACGCACATTGAATTTGCTACCAACCAGGTATTGTCTGAACTTAGCCAAAGCATGCATAATGGCTAACATCTCTTTGTCATAAATGCTATAGAATCTTTCAAGACCTCTAAGCTTTCTGCTCTCGAAAGCAATAGGGTGTCTCTCCTGCATCAACACGGCACTGATGCCCTCTCCCGAGGCATCACAGAATAAGTCAAAAAACTTCGTAAAGTTTGGTAGTGCCAACACTGGACATGAAGTCATGATTACCTTAAACCTGTCAAAGCTCTCTTGAGCCTGTGGTGACCAAGCAAAAGCCCCCTTCGTTGGCAAATCGGTAAGGGGTGCAGCGTGTCGTGAGAACCCACTAACAAATTGTCTGTAGAAAGCACACAATCCAATAAATCCTCTGAGTTGGGTAAGGTTCCCTGGAACTGGCCACTCAACTATAGCTCGGACCTTTTCAGGGTCCATACTGACTCCCTTCGCACTAATGATGTGCCCGAGATACAACAACTCAGCCATGCATAGCTCACACTTGGACTCCTTGGCATACAAGGACTCCTCCGCCAAAATACCCATTACTGTATCCAAGTGGGCTAAATGCTCCTCCCATGACCTACTGTACACCAGAATGTCATCGAAGAAAACCAATACATATCTCCACAGCTGAGAATTGAAAGCTCTGTTCATCGTAGCCTGAAAAGTGGTAGGGGCGTTGGTTAAACCGGAAGGCATAACCAAGAACTCAAAATGACCGCAATGGCACCTGAACGCGGTTTTATCTATGTCCTGCTCCCTCATCCGAATCTGATGGTACCCTGATCTCAAATCAATCTTCGTGAAGAAGATAGCACCATGCAACACATCAATCAACTCATCAATGCGGGAAATAGGATGCCTTTTTTTCATAGTCTTCTTATTGAGCTAACGGTAATCAATACACATCCTTAGTGATCCATCCTTTTCCTTCACCAAAACAACCGATGAAGCAAAAGGTGATTTGCTAAGTCTGATGTGCCCCATAGCCAACAACTCACTGATTGTTTTCTCAATCTCGTCCTTGAGGCGTTTCGGATGTCTGTAGGGTGTGATCATAATGGGCTTTGCGCCCTCCTCCATCTCTATAATCTGTTCAGTTCCTCTGTCTGGAGGTCTACTTGGTGGAATATTGTTAAACACTTTAGAGTGTTTAATCCTTATCTCCTGAATGTCGGGATAGTACTCATGCTTTTGTTGTTCCTGTTGTGTGGGCATCAACATACATTTAGGAGCCCAATCTACCATATCATGACAAATGAGCCTCTCCATCCGTCTGTGAGATACAACTCTCAAGTTGCTATCCCTGATAGCTTTAATCACATGCGGCTTCCCATTAACTTTAAACTTCATCTCCATATCCCGAAGATTGAGTGTGAACTCACCCAACTCGTGAAGCCATGCCATTCCAAGTACCACATCAGTGTCCCCCATTTTAACAACGTAGAATTCAGTCTTGAATTCATAGTTGTTTAATTTCATCGGAAGATCTGCTATTTTCCTGTCACATTTGAGGGTGTACCCATCCGCTACCTTAACTCGAATACCCTCAAACTCTTCCGTTTGAATGCCACGCTTCTCAACCAAACATGCATCTATGAAGTTGTGCGTTGCACCTGTGTCTAGCAGTGTTATAACTTTTTGACAAGCTAGGAGCCCACGTAGTCTAAAGGAGCCATCTCTCTGAAGACTAGTCAAGTGTGCCTCTTGTAGTTTCCTTCCACCATCATGCTCACTATAGTTTTGAGACTTTTCATCATCTGAATGCTCTGAATCAGCTTGCTGGTCTGACAAATCAGATTGTTCTTCACCCTCATAAAACCACTCCATCTGGTTACTTTTGGCTTTAGGGCAAAGAGGGCATATGTGTTTTTCATCATAAGGTGCCTTGCACCAAAAACACAACTTTTGCTTGCGTAGATCATTTAACGTCTCTTTGTCAAACGGTGGTGCATTACTTCTCTTAGGATTTGGTGGGTCTCTCTTCCTGTCAAAGGGTCTATCTCTATGAAAAGATCTATTCGGCCTTGAGTTTGGCGTGGAACTCGAAGAGAACTTGCTGCGAGGTGCTTCAAGCTCCATGCTGCGTTCCTTCCTCATTGCCTCCTGAAGGGTGGGAGGATCAAATGCCTTGACCCAACCTCTCATCGGTTCATATAACCCCTCGGTGAATAGGATAACAAGTCTTCTCTCCTAAATACCTGTTACCATGACTGCAATCTTCTGGAACTCCCCGATATAAGCATCCAAACTACATGTCTGTCTGAGTTGTGCTATCTCTCTGAAGTAAAGTTCTGGATCCTTCTTATCAAAACGCTCAATGATCTTGTTCGTGAACTCCTGGTAAGTAGTGACCTGGTGATGACCCAATGTGTACATACTGTGATGCCACCAATCATGCGCCAATCCATCAAGGTGTAGTGTGGCGAATTTAATGGCCTCGTCCTCCTGCATAGGTCTCAAAGATAGGTAATTTTCTAATTTCTGTACCCAAGACCTCGCTGAATTTCTATCCGAGTCATCAAAATAAGGCAAGGTGATCTTGCTCACTGCATGCTGAAGATCCCTGTTCACCTGTGGTGGTTGCTAGTATTGGTGTGTCCTGCGCTCAAATCTACCTCCACCCCTAGGCTTATGCACATCCACAAACTCATGAAATGACAATGACTGCCTAATCTTGGGTGCCAAGGTCGAGTACTCTCCAAACAATCTAGTAACATCTGCCACTGAAGTACCATGCTGTGGCTAAAACTCGGTATTGTGATCCTATTGTTCTGCCTCCGGAGTCGGTGGTGCCTCCCGACTGATAAAGGTGGGTTGTCTAGGCCTGCGCTCATGAACAACCGGTGACAGCCGCGATCGTGCAGACATCTGTGGCTGATCTATACCTCCCGAATCACTCGACTGTCGTATCTGAATATAATGCTAGTGGGGCGGAGTGTACTGTCTCATAGTACCTATCAACTGCGACATCATGTCCATCATGTTGTCGTGTCTACTCTTGTATTCTGCCTCCGTCATCTCAGCAATTTCCTTTTCTTTCCCTGCATCTCTAGGAATCTTTTGATCCGCCATGAGTGTAGTCACACTGGTTTCGCTGCCACTAGAGCTAAACCTGTGAATACCAAGGATCCCTGATACTGTCTCACCTTCTGGAATGGGTGGACCTGTCCAATCCTCAACTCTGCCTGTTCCTCTACCCTTACTGTAGAAAATAACGTCTCTACTCATGAAAAAGCACAGGCTGGCAGGACTTCTGTGCTCTGATACCACTGTAAGAGACCAGGTGTCTCTCAACCCGATCATCGACTGAAAACTACTTTGTTTTTGTTTGTTTTCTGATTTTATGATATTTTTTGTGGTTTTTGCAGCAAATAAGGATTTGCGATTTTGAGAAACAAATGTAGATAAATTCATAAATAAATAGTAAAGCATGAAATGACTTCCAGAGCAATGGCAGATGATTTTACTATCATTATTGAACAACTACAATAATATTCCGTAGACAAATGGAAGTAATCAGATGATATTATTTGAAGAACCTGATTATTACTTGCAGCCGCCTGGGAGAATGAGTAGAAAGTACGGCCCAGCTAGATATTGACCTCTCGTCACAAATAAATGCAGAAATGGACTCTCCTTGCTTGTGCGCCCAAGATAATGCAGATGGAAGGCTGAAATGATAGGCGTCTGGAATGCTAGAGGAAGAAACGCCCTTGTAGCAGCAAGTACGACCTGTCAGCAACAATAAATACAACCGTAACTTTCTTGGGAAGTGCGCCAGTTGCCAGTAAAGGATAGTCTCTGAAAGTCGATTCTTCTGGTGAATAATGGAACCCAAAACTGAATTGAAAACTTCATTGTAAGCTCTATATGACTTCTGGATAAAGCCACGCTGACGGACAAGCTTCAACTGGTATTTCACAGCCTCAGTATGCCAGATTTTGAAGAGGGAACGTTCTCCAAAATCAATGTCTGCAGAAGACCTTGTTTCACAAACCCCAATGTTTAGAAAGAAATAAGACAAATTAGAATAATCATGAATGAATTCAATTTGTCTTTGAGGAAATATATACCTCTCTCAAAAGTTCGACCCTTTTTATAAATCATTTAAAATCCGTTTAAATGATATAAATTCGCCTCTTTTAGACTTAGGCATTTTATTTAAGAAAAAACGTCCCACTTAAATAAGTAATGAATACTTATTTAATTATAACATTTCACCTTTATTATAAAGTATTAAATACTTTATAATTCGCCCTTTAATAAACATTTTAATATTTCATTAAAGTGACTTCATAATATAAAGTCAAATTAATAATCTTTTTAAATAATTATTAAATCCTCCGATAATCACTGTTTGCTCATCAAATCATCCAACTGGGTCGAAACTGAGCTGACCAACTGAAAAAGGTGCCCTGCCAGAAATAGTATCCCTTGTCTGCCTGACTTACTAAAAATAGTAAGTATCTGAAAAACACTCTGTGAGAGTCTGCAAAGGCCCAAACCTAAATCAATTGATGGAGTAAGGTTCCCGAACGTAGGATACTGCCTCAAGTGATCCTTTGCACATGTCTGTCAGCCTACGAGGATCAGAATGATAGGC
The DNA here is from genome assembly GCA_007115665.2 of Sequoiadendron giganteum. Classification (NCBI taxonomy): domain Eukaryota; kingdom Viridiplantae; phylum Streptophyta; class Pinopsida; order Cupressales; family Cupressaceae; genus Sequoiadendron; species Sequoiadendron giganteum. Next base: position 8,852,130 of record CM021103.1, read on the forward strand.
TAACCTCTAAACCAGCTGCATTGTCTAGGAAGGGGACATTAGATGACTCTATTGTGTGATCAAAGGCACATCCTCACATTCCGTCCAAGTGGTTGTGAAATCAAAAAAACAAGAACAAGGAAACTTGTTGTAGACGCTAATAGAATTGTGAACAATCTCTACAGTCTTAGAGAAGTCTACCGAAAAAAGTGTTTCATGGCACAAGAGGACGAGAGTTGGTTATCGCACAAAAGGATGGGGCATTTAAACTTTGATAACATTATGAAGATTAGCCATAAGCAAGCTATAAGGGACATGCCAAGGATAACAAAGTCGTTTAATACGATATGCAAATAGTGCCAATGTGGAAAGCAAACAAGATTAAGTTTCAAATCAAAGGAGTATTCTACATCAAAGCCTTTTGAACTCATTTATATTGACTTATGCGGGCCAACAAGGACCAAAAGCGTACAAGGTGAGAGCTACTTCATGTTGTTAATAGATGATTTTCTAGGATGACTTGGATTACTTTCCTAAAAGAAAAATTTGAAGCTCATGAGTAGTTTGAGACATTTAAAGCGCTAGTAGAGAATGAAACCGTTTTGCGAATCGAGTGTCTAAGATCGGATAGAGGAGGATAATTCACCTCAAATGAGTTTGAAGATGTTTTTGAGCAAGGAATAAAATTGCAGTATTCAGCTGCAAGAACTCCACAACAAAATGGAGTTGGTGAGAGGAAAAATAGGATAGTTAAAGGAATGGCATCAACAATGTTGAATCAGTCTAATTTTGGTAATACCTTTTGGGAAGAAGCGGTGCACATGTCATTCTATGATCTAAACCGAGCACAAATTAGGATAAACAATAATAAAACACCCTACGAGGTTTGAAAGGGAAGGCCTTCGTCAGTGAAGTATTTTAACGTATCCAGAAGCAACTGTTACATCTGGCGAGATGATAAACACTTGGGAAAGCTTGATTCCAGGTGTGATGAAGGTATCTTCCTTGGATATTTGACGAGAAGCAAAGCCTATAGATGCTATAACGAGAGATCACACAAATTGTTGAAAGTGCAAATGTGAGAGTTGATGAAGGAAGACATTAAAAGGAAATATTACTAGAACTTGACCATCTGAGAAGTAGAGGAAGAAGTTGAAAATGGAAAGGTTGAACAAGGAAATCCAAAAATTCTATCTAGAGCACCAACCAAGATTCCATCCAGATTTGTCCAAAAGAACCATCTAGAAAATCTGGTCATTGGTGACAAAGATACAAAAATCCAAACATGGAGGAGATTAGCTAGTTCATCTAAACATGTAAACTTATGCTTACTCTCTAAAATGGAACCAAAGAATTTTATAGAAGCAAGTGAAGACAAGCATTGAATAAAGGCTATGGAAGAAGAGTTTGACCAAATCGAGAAGAATGAAACTTGGGAACTTGTTTCAAGGCCTAAGGATAAAAATGTGATTAGCAATAAATGGGATTTTGCGAACAAGTTGAATGAAGATGGCCAAGTTGTGAGGAACAAGGGAAGATTAGTATGCATGGGATACACTCAAGTTGAAGGAATTGATTTCGAAGAAGCCTATGCTCATGTTGCTTGTATGGAGGCTATACAAATGTTCTTATCATTTGTGCGTTTCAAGAATTTCAAAGTCTATCAAATGTATGTCAAGACAACTTTTCTTAATGGTAACTTGGAGGAAGAAGTGTATATTGAACAACCAGAAGGGTTTCTTCTAGCAAAGAATGAGGGCTATGTATGTAGACTAAAGAAGACACTTTATGGGTTGAAACAAGCCCCCAAGGCTTGGTACCCAAGGTTGGACAAATATCTACAACAATAGGGCTTCAAAAAGGTATTGCTAATAGTAATCTATACATGAAAATTGAAGTGATCATCAATTGATTGTTGTAGTATATGTGGATGACATTATTTTCGGAGGTAGCAATGATAAGATGTGCCAGGAGTTTGCAAAAAATATGCAAAAGGAGTTCAAAATGTCCATGCTTGGTGAGTTGTCTTTCTTTCTCGGGTTGCAAATTTCCCAATTAGATAAGGGGATATTCATTTCACAAACCAAGTATATTAAAGAAATGTTGAAGAAGTTCAATATGGAAGACTGCAACGCAATGAGTACTCCCATGGTCATAGGATGCAAATTAAGCAAGGGTGATGAATCTCCGCAGGCAAACCAAACTCTATATAGGTCCATGATTGGAAGTTGGTTATATGTCACAGCAACAAGACCTTACATTATGCAAGTAGTTGGATGATATTTTGCAAAAAAATTGTGTATCTTCTACATTGGCCAACCCATGTCATGCACCAATTGGAGGCTTTTGATTTACAAAATAAAATTAAAATAAATTGAAACGAGTCCCCCTTGGAGCTGCCCCATTTGGGGAGATTTAAATAAAATAAAATAATTTTTTTTTGCATTTTTTGAGGGCCTCCCAATGTGGGATGACCCCCTTGAAAGGTGCACCCACCTTGTGCTGAGCTGCTGCTCATTTGGACCAGCTAGGACTCGAACCTAGGACCTTCCATTTGCTGCTGGAGTGCTCTACCAACTGAGGTATTGGCCCCTTGTGGCCAGTCCATCGTCGGTCCGAGTGTGGCTTATTTCCAACACCCCCCCTTAAGCCACACTGCTGGTGCTTGGGGCTCCTAGCCTGGCTCTGATACCACTTGTTGAGCTGCTGCTCATTTGGACCAGCTAGGACTCGAACCTAGGACCTTCCATTTGCTGCTGGAGTGCTCTACCAACTGAGCTACTGGCCCCTTGTGGCCAGTCCATCGTCGGTCAAAGTGTGGTTTATTTCCAACACCTTGGGCAATGAAGTAAAAAATTAAATAAAAATTATTATTGCTGCTGGGCCGACGTCCTTGAAGCGTCGCCCCTCTTGGTTGAAGAGGCATTTTGGGAGATATAAAAAGAGCTTGTGAGGAGGTTTCAAATCAACAAATTTTCAGGGAGTATTTTGTAAATGAAGAGTAGAAATAAAAAGCTATTCAAGCAGATTTTTGAGATATATGTGAGCAGATTTATAGCAATGATTTGTGAGGAGAAAAATAAGAGGCACAAGCAATATCATGGCAGTTTATGAGCAGATTTGATGAAGAAATTATTGCAAATTTTGTGAAGATATTATTGACAATTTTGTGAAGACTATATTGTATATCAATGAGAGGAAGTTTGGCAAATTTGTGAGAAGGTGTTAGAGCAGATCTGAGAAGTTGGAAGTTAAAATTATCATATTGTTCCTGTGGAGGTTGGAGTCTCGTACTTGAGAAGATCGTGAGGTTTGAGCCTCTGATTGAAAGAGATTGCAGTCTCTTTCCGAGTTGGTGCTCAAAGGTGGGGATTGGAGTCTCTAGTGGGTTGGTGCCTACTAATTTTGTAAGAATATTTATGCTAGCAAGATTTTTATTGTAGTTTTCTCCCATATAGGTTTCCACATAAAATTGTGTCTCTTGTGCATGTTCTTTATTGCTACATCTTGCATGAATGATATTGCTATGAATAATTAGAGCTTGAAGTAATATTGCTATCCTTGATTGAGTTAAGGAGTAATTTATACTAATTCATCCCCCCTCTCAATATAAGTGTGTGTTTCATCAATATCTAAATGATTAGATTCAAAGAACTGACTCTTCTCTTGGGAAGATGCCATAAGAGCCTATAGATTTCTTGTAAGATCCTTTTATAGATTTTTAATCACACATGCAGTTTTTGATGATTCCTTTCCATGCAACAATAGGCATAAACAAGAATATCAAATATCAGCAAGATTAAATTGAATGATGAAACCCTCAGATGTGATTTTTTATTTTTTATTATAACTGTTGGAATAATTATAAAAATGCTGATATGTTGATCTGAAAAGCAATTACAGGTAGTTTTTTTGAATATTTAAATCAACAAACTATTTTTGAATATGTTAATGATCAAATGAGCCACTCATATGCATTGAATTGTTGCATGGATTGTATATTTGATAGATGGCATCGGTTGGGGCATAAAACAACAAAAAAGGGTGCATGGGTGTTGGTATGGTGATTGTACAAATGCTAAAGATGTATGACTATGATTAGTACGATGCGGTGGGGAGTAACAGTCACATAGTGGAAACAATATTAGAATTATCACTGCTCAACAACAGTATTATGTCTTATAATGCTTAGTAGATCCTTTGACAATCCCTTACAAGTTAGATTTAAACTTGTCAGCAATCTTCAACACTAGCAAAATCTTCCAAAATGCTCCTTATTGTTTGAAACCTGAATTAATTTGCAATAATCAATGCCAATGTCATCATTGAATGAAATTAGCTGACTTGGATAAGAGGGTTTTCATCTATCAATCCTGATTGAAAACGAAGAGGGTTTTTGTCTTAAAAATTCATGCATACCAAGGGTTTTTCATCCTCCAATCCCAATTGGAAACATAGAGGGCTTTTGTCAAATTCTTAACACACAAAGGGTTTTTATCCTTGGATGAGAAGATGAGCACAAATGCATGAGCTTCAGAAAAGGATTTGATTACAAGAACTAATGGATGATCCTTTTGATCAATTTGTCCTCCTTTGATAAATTTTTTTGTGGGCCCCTTAATTTGAATTTCCTTGTCCATCCTAAAACTCCCTCCAAAAGTTTTAAAAAATTTAAACATTTTTTAATTAAAATAATAATAATATTTAAGTTGTCATTTTAAGAATAAATTTACTGGGCCCAACTTAAAATATTATTGTTAATTATTTCCTTTACTTTATCTTTTAGCCCGCGTTAAATGAAGAAATAGGCTATGGATTTTTCCCAATCAATTTAATTTTGAAAAGGGGATGACATTTTTCAAGTACAAAATTCTACTTTTTTCAGAGTCTCCCAAAGATCTTAGATAAAAGTGGCATTTCAAACTTTTGGGATTAAGTCATCCAAAAAATACAATTTTAACAGTTCTTGTTTATAGCTATTATGAAAATTTGCAAGATTTAAAGCTATTCGGGTTTCTATTTTGATAATTATTCTATCGATATTGCTGTCTTTAGCAATGCTCTGTATATTGTTCGGGCAAGATGAGATTTTGAATATTGTCATTACCATGCAAAGTAGCATTCACTGGAAATTTGTCAAACCTTAATAATAAATTGTGGACTAATTCACGATATTTGACAAAAAATACCACAATTTTATTGTTTGTAGAAAATAATGCAAAGGATTTGAAAAATCTCAATACCTGGTTCAAAATGCTAATTATTAGTTCTTGATTTCAATTTTTTTTGCTTGCAGTTCCTTGTGAAGGTCAACCCTCAACGGTAATTTGTTAGCTATTGAGAGTAGTGTTGTGACCTTTTCACACATCACCCCATCCAAGATAGGGAACCCCCTAATTTTTGCTCCATTCTGGTCTTTTGGCTTTGGTTCTCTCTGTCTCTAGTCTTTTGTCCTTCCGGGGATGTCCCGTTTGACCTCAGTTGAAGTAATTGACAGATTTAGGGTTTCTATCCTTTAGACCCGTTCGAGGTCAAGATTGAGTTACTCAGGGGAAATCTAAGGGCAGCAACACATTCAGAAAGCTCAAGGCAGAATCCCCCTGAAATCTCACTGAAATCCGATAGCTTACAATTTTTAGTAAGTGCCTAATTCGAGGCTTGTTCCTCAGGATTTCGGGATTCTAATGACTTCAGCACAATCAGGCAGCTTCAGAGTGCCTACACGCGAAATTTGAACGGATTCAGACAACTGGCTATTTTTAGTAGTTCAGCCTTCGGAGGCTATTTTCAAGGTTTAGACAAGCAATTCTTCGATAAATGACAGGAGAATTGATCTGGGTTTTCCAAGACCTTCGCGATGATGTAGCATGCAAGACGAGATGGTGACTTTCAGAGTTCAGCCTTCCGAGGCTAATTTTAGGGTTTGCATGCAAGAATTTTCAATGCATGTCCGGATATTCCTTGTGGGTTTTGTGAGAGTTTCGCAGTGATATGACATGCAAGTGGATCGGATCAGTTTTCAAGGACTTACTATTTTTAGCCAGTGCCAGAACTTTGACCAGTTTTCTGGGTTTTTCTGGGTTTTTTGAGATCCCACAGACACTGTGACACGCAAACTCGTCCGACATCCGATTGACCACTTTCCGGACACTTACTATAAATAGCAGTGTCATCCCAGCAGCTACCTATTACTTCATTCCAGCGAGCAGATTGGCAAATAGTAGAAATCAGGCGATCGGGAGCAGTCTAGAGCACATGCAAATCAGATTAGGGTTTTCCCTTGCCACGTCTAAAAATAGATGAAGCAAAGTGCAGAGATGTCAAAACGAAGCACGCCACCGGAGTCAGCATCTTTCAGGCTACCTACTGGTCAAATTTGAGCACGATTTGAATACTTACTATGTTTAGTAAGTCACCTCATGGCTACAAATAGCACGTCCTTGTCAGAGAAAAGGTGTGAACAGGCCTCTTACAGCATCAAGAACGAGTGGAGCAAATTTCGAAGCAAACGGAGATACAAAAGTCGATCAATTCTAGGGTTGCTAAAAATAGTAAGTGGCTAAAAATAGTATGTACTATGCCAGATGAGGTATGAACAAGGTGACAAAAGTCAGTGAAGGCACAGCCACCCCACTTCCAGCTCAGAACAAGATGAAATGCAAAGAAACCCTAACTTCTCCGGGTTTACTAAAAATAGAAAGCTAGGGCATAAAGGGCGTTGGAAACTCATAAAGGATGACTGGCATGCAAACACCTTCATATGCGCCTAGGAAGAATAGAAGATACAAAAATCTCTAGGTGAGATTTTCCTGAGCAGTGGTTGAAAGGCGCCAGAGGGAGATGAAAGGTCACCAAAGGAGGCATGGAAATTCTTCTAAGGCATAAAATTTCCCCCTCATACCCCTAGGTGCGCCCAAGGAAGGTGAAAGGTCACCTAAGGCAAAAAATAAATAAAAAATTCCTAAGGCATGGAATTTTCCTCACACACCTCAATAGGCGCTCAAAGAAGGAAGTCTACAAGCTTGAATGCGCCAAGGGGAGGTGAAAAGCCACTTGAAAGGGGCGGTGCGCCCAAGAGTGGAAGCATCATGTGCTAAATGCGCCAGGAGGAGGTGAAAAGTCACTTAAAGGGGGCGGAATTCCTTCCAACACTAGTGAATGTGCCCAACATGGAAGTATGCAAGCCCATATGCGCCATAGGAAGCTGAAGGGTCACAAGATGATGGCGTTGTTTTTCTTTGATGAAGGTGAAATGCGCTCAAGAGACTAGCAAAATGAGCTCAATGTGTAGTAAATGGAAATAGCCTAGCCCATATGCGCCAGAGGGAGGTGAAGAGTCATGTCTTAGGCGTGGGAATTTCTCTTCTCCATGGCATATGCGCCCAAGGTAAGGATGAAAGGTAAAACGTTGAAGGTAGAAGCTACCCATGGCATATGCGCTAGAGGAAGGTGATGGGTCACCATGTGAAATACGCCAAGGGAAAAGTAATGTAAAGGGGGCGTGATTGTTTAAAAGACCAAGGGTTATATTTATTTATTTCTTCCTCTTCACATCATGAAATGTGCCTAGTAAGTGGGGACTTGAAGAGTGAAAATGGCTAAGTCAGAAAGGGAAATGTCTAGGCGTGGAATTGCCTAAGGATAAAATGGAAGTCCTCTATGAAGAATGCGCTAGAGGAAGGTGAAAGGTCACCATATGAAATGCGCTCAAGGAAAATGGAAGTCCTCTATGTAGAATGCGCTAGAGGAAGGTGAGAGGTCACCATGTGAAATGCGCCAAAGGGAAAGATAACACTAAGGAGGGCGTGATTTTTGAAAATAATTCTAAGTATGAAAGTTCCTCCTCCACCCTCCAAATGCGCCTAGCTTGCAACTCATAGAGGAATCAAGGATAGTAAGAAGAAAATATCTAAGGCGTGAAAATGCCTGAGGGGTAAAGGCAAGGTTGATGCATAAAATGAAATACACCCCTCATGGGTAATTTTAAATGAATCTTCTAAGAATTTTTTCCTAAACCAAAAAAATAAAAATTGCCAAGGCGTGAGGATGATTGAAGTAGGAGTTGACATGCTCAAATGCGCCCTTCAAGGGTAAAATAATTAAAATAATTCCTAAGGCATTTCTTGAAGGAAAAATAATGAATACGCCTAGAGGATGATGTAAATTTCCAGAGTTATAAAAAATCTTCAGAGAGAAAATTCTTCAGGGAAAAATCAGGGAAATGTGCTAAGGCTAAGAAACTCGAAATTGTAGGAGAGGGAGACTTCCGGAGGACGAGATTAAAAACATTAGCCATTTTTATTATTTTTTTAAATAATAAAAATTAAACGTACCCCTTCGTCCGAATACACATGAAAACAATGGATTCCGCGAAGATCTTTCTTCTGGGTATTGAACGTTTGCAATTCGGAAGTGATTCAGAGTTACTCCATGCCTTGCTCACATCGTTTCAATGGATATTTTGCCCAGTGCCTATCTTAAATAAATTCCTAAGGCAAATTTGAGAAATTTCTCTAAGGCAAACGAATAAAATGGATGAGGAATTTCGCTAAGAAGCTTGAACTTGATAATTTTGCCAAGGATAAAATGAGATGAAATGCCTCAGCTAAACAATTCGAAATTGTTCAAGGGAGTGAATGATTTAATATTTTAAAATCAAATGCAACGAGGCAGGCCTGTGCAGAGATGATCAATTCGTGATTCTAGAAGTTCGAGATTTCGATGCTTCAGACGACAAGTGTTACAACTGGAAAAGAGAGGGAAATGAATTCAAAATATTTGCTAAGTTTAGCCTCTGCAAGAATTCGACCAAGCTATAAGTTTTTGAGGTCTTCTTCATTTTTTTCTCACAAGTTGCTGAAGAGCTGAGAGTTGCTAAGTGCGAATTTGTGAGAAAGAGCCGGAGGTTGTGAGGATTTCGAATTTCTGGAGAGCTGAAAGTTGCTAAGTGCGAATCTCTGAGGAGCTGGAGGTTGCTAATTTCGAATTTGCTGAAAAGAGTGAAGTTGCTGAAGAGGTACGACCTAGCTTGCTGAAGTCTCAAATTGCTGAGAGGTGCAGATTCCTTAGTTGCTGCAATTGCTGACAAGGTTCGACTTTGTGAAGAAGTTTCATCCGATTGCTGAGAAATCTGAAGTTAAGAAGGTTGCAGTCGCTGAAAGTTCACATTCGTGAAGACATTTACAAGTTGCTGAAAGTACATTTCTTCTAGAAGAGAAGTACGAATTTGAAAGAAGTCTCAAGAGTTGCTGCAAATACATAAAATTTTACAGCTGAAGTAAACAAGATAGTTGAGGTTTGCAATTGGAAACATCAAGAAGTGTTGCAGCCTTTGTCATTTAAAAGAAAAATCTACTGACACCCTCAATGATGGTTATTATATTGTTTTATAAAATCTTGTTTTCTAAATGACTCTCTTGCTTTTTTGCAAAATGGCCGAATCAAGCAGAAGAGCTGTAGGCAGAAACAAGCACACCGAGTCCAGACAGACTGTGATCAAGAAATTGGGCAAGTCATTCTTGCCAGAATCCAAATTTTCATCAAAGCTCGGCAGGCTAGCTGACACGAACTTGGGCTCATTCAACATGGAAGCATTCAGAAGAAGGATATTGGGGATTGGAGGCCATCACCCGTCGGTGACTTCACACAGTATTGTCAGAAGTGGATTGTTTGTAGCTGCCAATTTTTCACCAGCTATCCGATGTCCAGAGCTCATCATGGAGTGCGCCTACCACTACAATGCAGAACAAAGAACAGTCATTTCGCCAGATGGCAAGGTGCTGGCTAACCTGACACCTGAAGCAATTGGAGAGGCATTCGGGATTCCAGTTCATGAGAAGATGATCTACAAGACAAAAGAGAGAGTTGGAAAGATGTACTCATCCACCACAGACCGGTGTGCTGATTTGATAAACACTAGGTGGATGATTAAACCCAAACTAATTCGGATGTTGGTTTATCCAATTTCCAAAATTCACCTACACAAGGCTGCAAGGATTTTCCTCCTATCCATACAGATTGTCGCGGTATCCCACAAACAGGATAGTGATGCTGGAAGTATCTAGGCAACTGATTGCCTATGACAAGATTCAGAAGAAGAAGAAGAAAGGTGGACTCGGATTCCTGATTACTATGGGAAATTCAGATGAAATCTGCCCATCGCTGCAAGCAGCAAGAGAGGCAGAAGCGGAGCTCCAATTCTTCCACCTTTCCTATCACACCAGCAGGCATTACTACGATCCCCACAGAAACATAAGGTGGATATTGACAGAGGAGTTCAGGCACAAGGTGCAGATCGAAGACTTTTGGGCTAGAGCAGTGGATGAGATCGAGGTCAGAAAGAGAATGTTTTCTCGGATACCGTTGGGGATGGTCAGAGAGTGTGAGATCATCCTAGTGCCAGATCAGATTGAGGAGGATATAAACGTAATACAGGCTGACTGCGAGATAGTAAGAGATAAACCTTTACCTCTCCCAGATTGGTCTGAGCCAGAGATCACTGACTTGGATACACTTTGTATCCCAGTCTTGACATTTACACGGAGTTGGGTAGAGAGGCACATCAGCCGACTCAAGGGAAGGTCAATTCCTCTTTCCTACAATTTGATGGGAGACAGCAGATTGCAGACAACTAATCAGAGGAGACAGAGTAATCCAATTCCAGAGCCTCGAGGAAAGGAGCCAGTTCGACCTGAGCCAGTGGTAGTTGAGGAGTCCATGCATACGCCATCTCAGACACATTCTCCAAGCTTACAGGAGGTGTCTTTGTTTGTTGATCAGAGGGAGAGATTGGATGTAGAGCAAACAGTGCAAGTGGCGAGTCAGCCACCTCGTAGAGAATCAGTGGGTCAGAGCTTCAACATGCCCCAAGAAGAACATCAGCAAGAAAATCAGCAAGAGACAGATGAGGGGACGACTACTGATACTCAATTTCAGCAAGAAATTGAGGCGGCTTTCGAGGGTGATGCTACTTCAGATCAGGATGCCCAGAGCTCGGGAGACACGGAGCTTATTGATGACGGTGAGCCTCGTCAGAACGGTGGCAGAGGAGAGGTTGATGAGGTAGAGGCTGAGGTAGAACAGCCTTTTATTATATCAGACATGCGGCAGGAGGTGCCAAAATGGCTAAGGGATAGGATGAGGCGTGATCCTGTAGATGAGACCGATCGCGTAGCCGAGATGGAGGAATTATTACAGAGGATCAGCGCACCTCTAGCGAAGAAAAAGGCTAGGAAGTTCTCCAAGATATCCATAGATGAGGATGGATCCCGAACTTTGCATATGGCAGTTCCTCGGGAAGAATGTGATAGAGATGAGGCCGTTCCTGAGAACTATGTTGTGACAACCATGGAACTAGGCCGCCCTACTGGAGCACAGGTGGTGGAGGAGTGCGATAATTCCTATCGGTCACTCAAGGATAGATTGTCCCATGTTGAGGGCAAATAAAAAAGGTTGAAGGTAGAGCACAAGACATTGATTGGCTACGTGCAACACTTGTCCCATCCTTGTGGGCAAGAAAATTCGGCAATTGAACTTCCAGTTGAGTTTTCTAGGGAGTCAATCAGTGGGTTAGAAGATTTGAAGAGAATGGCACAGCAGGCAGACAAGTGGGTTGCCGGTGTGCGTACAGAGACAAGAAAGTTCATGGAAGATCTTGCACATGCCTATGGGCAAGCTTCCGATATTATGGCTAGAGTGGAGGCAGTTAACCATGCTTGGGGTGAGGCTCGTATCTATCAGATGAGAGTTGTTCTCCGTTTAGGGGCTTTGATGAGCATACCTCAACACACTTTGGTTGAGGGAGGTGTTATCCAGCAGGGAGATAGATACGACTTCGCCAGATGGTATTCTTCAGTAGACACAGGCCGGGGATTCTATGACGCATCACAGGAAGATTCTGTCAGTGTCAAAAAGGCCATGATGAACATCTTAGATGGAATTCTCAACATGTTGGAGGCAATCTTTGCCAAGAGGTTGACTGGTGAAGAGGTAATTGCAGATGGATTGAAGGATAGATTGGCGCCATTCTTCTCTAAGGTGAAGACCTTCACACAGGACGATTTCGAGAACACAACCACGTTCTCCAGTATCATACAGAACACCCAGGACGCCCTTGTTGCCTGGAAGAAATCATGTGCCCAGCATGGGCAAACAGTTGCAGTTTTAGAGTTTCAGTTGGATCACATTTCTCCTATCTCCGATCAGGAAGTTGAGGCAGTCTTGGCCAGATTCATCAGATTTGCAGCCAGCGAGAAGGAGAAAGGAAACGTGTTTCTGGACGAGAATCTTCTAGAAGAAGATAGTGGGCATTAATTGCTCGTAGTGGTCCCTGCAGAGGAGTGGAGAATCTTTTGTGCATTCATTGCCCCACTCCTCTCTGTGGCGGTTTTTAGGGCAAGAACCCTAATTAGGGCATAGATGGCTCAATCTGAGCCCTTTATTGTAATCAGATCTGAACCATCTTCTAATTGGACTCATTATAAAAGGGGTATCCCCCTTCATTTGTAAACAGTTAGAATTAGAATCAGAGATAGATCAGAGCTAGACAGAGATAGAGATTGATAGAAGTTAAAGTAGAGCTAGTAGTTAGCTTAGTTGGAAAGGAAAGAAAGACTTTCCCTTTGAAAGTTTTTGCAAAAGATTGTTGTGTAAGACTCCCATGATATAAAGATTTCATTGATTGGTGACTTCATTTTGTGTTGTGGGCAGTTGACGAGATCTTTTTGTCTTTCCAATTCGAATAGAGTGGCTTCATCCAAAGGTCATTACAGATCATAACGAGAAGATTATCAACAGGTTATTGAATCGATTTATCTCTAATCATGATTCTTGATCATTACAAGTAGTTACCTGGCATCTGGCACACATATCAAGGGTGTACGGATTCTCCATTTGCTGGTACAGGTCGTACATTGCAGCAGCAAGGCGGTACTTCTCTTCTAGTCCAAAACGCCTTGCCTTTTTGGGCGATTTGACCTCCACAGGTGGCGCCTAGGGTTTGTGGAACCTTTGCAGCAATTTCGAGGTGGGAGACTGCCTTCTGTCATTCAGCCGTACCATTTCATGCTCTTTCACAGGTGGCTGCAAGCTCATTCAGGTTCTCAATAAATAGTTTACTTTTTTATTTGCATGTTGAAGTCTCGCAGTTGTAAACGTTCTGGAAGATCAATAAATCATCTATCTTCAGATTCCTAGCTATATTCTGTCATATTTAAATTGCTGGTATTTTATTTATATTTCATAAGTTTTTTCTTCTCAAAATCGGACCATCTCTCTTTATTGCAAAAAACCTCAAAAACATCATGAATACAACAAACAAACAAAATCATTGCATTTTGCATCAGAGGCTGGGTTGAGAAACACCAGATTTCCTACAGATTTGCACAAATATTTGACAATAAACTTCTCGTTTGACAACAAAGCCCAACACAACAAGTCTAATTGTGAACCTATCTTTGACACTGATATGATAGCTGCTTGACAATAATCATCCTTTCTCCCTTCATTCTTCTTCTAGGTCGAAGAAAGTGTACTTTTGTATGGCATCTTCGTGAGATAACAATGATGCAACCAATTTTGTTTTTTTTGATTTTGGTGCATCACCTCATTTTACCTACGACAAAGAGTGGAATGTAAATTTTCTTAGTGATTTTCATTCTATAGATTTTGTTTCTTTTGGTGACAGCAGAACACATAAAATAGAATAGATATAAGATGTTCAAATTGTTCTTAGTGATGCAGTAAAATTCATTATTAGGGATATCAAGTTTGTTCCAAATATGAACAAATATTGAGTCTATTAGTTATCGCATAGAAAACTCTAACATTGCTAATGAGTTTTTGTAGAAAGAAGTGTTTCCTAAATAACATTATGCATGACAGAATGGTTGCCATAGGCATTTGTCATGGTTGGTTGTATAGGCTAGTTGATTTTGTCACAGGTAATTTGCATGCATTATCTATGGAGGACAATAGTGGCATATTTTCCTGAAGAGATATGGACATCTTAATTTTCAGTATTTAGCTAGATTGAGCAGAACTAGTATGGTTCACAGATTGCCACCTATTTAGGAGAAACAAGATATATGTGCGGGGTGTTTGGCTTGTAAGTAAAAATGGAAGCCATTTTCTATTGTGGCATGGCTTGCAAAGAGGGTTTAGATTTCACTGATGCAAATCTATGTGAGCCATCATTAAAAATCATCTACAATCCTTGACGCAGGGTACTTTTTGTCACTAGCCGATGATTTCTTCAAGAAAACGCAGGTCTACTTTCTAAAGAATAAGTATAATTGCTTTAAAAGCTTTGTCAAAATCAAAGCATTGATTGAAAATCATAAAGGTGTTATTACTTTGGATATTTTTCTACTCATCTACTTTCCTTATTTTTGATGAACAATTATGCAACAAAATTTCTATTTTTTATGCCCAGGAACAAAGAAAATTATACAAAAAATTATTTTATTTTCCACTAAATTGTGATTGGATCTGTGAACATAATATTTGTACTTATTTACCTGAAAATCTGAAAGTTTCAGCAAATGATAAGTGCATTTCTTCGCATTTTATTATTTTTCTGCAACTCTGAGCATTGCATATGATGATTTACATCAGATAGTGCATCTCATCCTTTTTGGTTCCTGTAATGTCCCCTTTTCAAGCTGGATGTTGTTTGTGGTTGGATTAGCCTATCAGTGGCCCTCGTAGGCTAATAGGGCATGGTTAGAGGGTCCTTGTGGCAGTTACCCAGGTTGTGCTTGGCTCATTTCGTGGATTCAGTGGTTATATGGAGGTTTTCCCATGATTATTATAAATGTTTCTATTTCAGGAAACCTTATGTTATGATATGACATTATGTATGCACTTTATGTTATAAGTTGTATTTTAATATTATGATAAAGTGCGAATATAAAATAATATTATTAATGAAGCTTCTAGAGGGCCGACCTCAAGATGAAAGAAAAGTATATTAAGGGTGTAAGTGGTCAAATATCCTTAGTGTAGTCGGCCGTAGTCGGCCAGTTGTTATATTTTAATAAACTATAGTTGTAGTGGGAATAAATATTTGGCTTGTGCATTCGGGTGATTAAGTCTCGATTAGTTGTAGCGGGTTGCTATGGAACATCACGACGGTTGGTTGCTCAACCACCGCCGAACGTTATCTGTACTCAGTTTTGTAGTCGAGATAGACTACTATGATTCCATGATTGATAGTATGGGAATACTTTGGGATTGTACATGGTGATATTTACTGGAAATGACTACAAGCATCTCATGATTCAAGCATATTGTATTGTTCTATTCTATGTATTGCATATAATTCAGTTTACTTCTTGTGTACGTAGTATGTTGATATAAATACCCGCATGAGGTAAACATTTGGCGCCGTTGCCTAAGCGGACTAGGGAAGCACTCGTTACAATGGAAGCGTAATGGGCTGACCAGCGGAGGAACCCATAGTAATGAATGAATAAGGAGAGGACGACTTGACAAATCTCTGGAACATATCCCTACGAGATCATGTACACAGGCAAGCCCTTAGGCGAGAAACCCCTGAGGCAGTAGTTTGTGATCGACTCGAAGTGAATGATGAGGTCGATCACCTTCTCCGTTGCATGCCAAGATTGTTGGCCCGCCACTCTATCATCCTACAAGAAAAATATAGAAGTCGAGAAAATGAAGATGAATTGAGTGGTGAACTTGAGAACACCATCCAAGGCATTCAGCAGTTGTCCATATCGGACGACGACGAAGGGTTGAGGACAGGGAATTTTGAGCCCAAGACCCCTTGACAGAGGGAGCACCGGAGTAGACCCAGGAAACCCAAGGTGTAGAGGACGCGGATGGAGGACGGAAGAGTGACTCGTACGTGGCCGAGAATGCAAGTGACATAGTGGAACGTAATGGGGAAATTGGTCCAGTCGGGTTCAGTGCATAAGGAGGATAGAGGGGCATGATGGTGACTCCAGAACGACAAAAGTTGCCGAAGTTTACGGGGAATGGGTCAAAGGATCTAGTACGACACTGCAAGACATGTGAAACAATTTGGATAGCGAGTGGAGAAGATGACCCAGATAACTGGCTAAAAGCATTTCTGGCGACACTCAGAGACAGTGCCATTGATTGGTACTCGGAATTGGACCAAACACAAAAATCTTCGTGGAGGGTACTGAAGCAGGAATTTCAAGATGAATTCAAACTTTTGAGGGACGACAGTAAAATTGTGGCCGAGATTTATAATACCAAACAAGGGAAGCACGAGAGTGTATGAACCTACAACCAAAAACTAAAAGACCTGCTGGGGAAATTGGAGTCAGCCAACAGATGGCTTAAAATAGAGATGGTTTATTGAAGGGCTACTTCCCTCGCTACGTAAGAATATGAAGGTGGTACCTCCATCCTCGTACACTGAAGCATACAACCGTGCGATGAATATTGAAAGCGAGAACAAGACATCCTCAAGAGGGAAGAAGCATGATGATGAAGAAAGTGCGGGG
Source organism: Sequoiadendron giganteum (assembly GCA_007115665.2). NCBI lineage: Eukaryota > Viridiplantae > Streptophyta > Pinopsida > Cupressales > Cupressaceae > Sequoiadendron > Sequoiadendron giganteum. The sequence continues at coordinate 8,868,605 of CM021103.1, forward strand.
GAGAGCGAGGATGAATGAAAAACCGTACAAGCTCTCCATCGTGACATGTTGAGAATGATGAAGGAACTAAAAGCGGACAAAGAAGGGTCTAAGGAAGCGATCGAACTATGGTGTACCAAATCCAAAATGGAAGCCCATACGAAGGCAAACTGTCCGAAGAAAATGTTCTGTGACATATGCCAAGTTATGGGACACTCTGTCAAAGAATGCCCGTACAATTTGAAAACACAGAGTGTGCAAGTATTCTTCACACAGGGGGAACAATCCACCCCTTCGACCACACCGCCTAAACATCAGAATAACGACACATTCGCTGGTGGTTATCAAAACAATCAGAGAAATAATACGCCAAGAAGCAAAATCCAATATGACAACAAAGGTCGGCCCATGATCCAGTGCCAAAAATGTAATGAATGGGGTCACTTTGCGAGGGAATGCCAGATCGGCCAAGGCGCAAGGGGAAGGTGTGAGAGTGGTGCGGTCCGGGCGATCACAAAGACATTGATTGCTCAAAGCAGAAAGGTATCAACATACTGGAAGTAGCCGACAAAGAAGTCCTGGCACTTACAAGGGCGCAAACGAAGAAGGCCAACTATCCAGACCTTCGTACGGAGAAAGAAAGACTCTGAGAAGCCAGGGCAGAAGTGGAAGAAGCAATGGCAAATGAACGGAGAACTTCCAAAGTGGCTAGTATGCTGTTGCAGTCAGAGTTGGAAAAGAACATTGTACGACAGGTGCTCCACACAACGGTACCAATCAAGGTAACAAACCTTCTACAAACCATGCCTCAACTAAGAGTAGCACTCACAACTGTCATGAAAAACAATACTTAGATGGGTCCAAGCGAAGACGCCACATAACTGACAGGAGAAACTAGAGATCCAACTCTACTCGCAATAAGTGGCGGGAGGAAACCGACTGTCGTACAAATGGAAATCCTGGGGATGAAACTCTGCAATACCATCGTCGACAGAGGATTGGGTGTTAACTTACTACCTGAGGATACATGGAAGAGCTTCGGGAAGCCCACACTTTGGCTGCTGACATTCCAACTGGTTGGCGTCGATCAACATAATATCAAACCGATCGGTACTCTGATGGCATAGAAGGTGGTGATAGGTACACAACAATTCCTATTGAATTTTGTCGTCATCCCACTACAGAGAAAAGCGTAGGATGCACTACTGGGATGGGGATGGCTGATTGCCGCCAAGGCGAAGCATAACTAGAAGAAGAATACCCTCTCGATCGAGAGCCATGGGAAGAAGTATATTATTGATTTAAAGAATCAGGCGGTCAATGAGGACTTGGCGTCTTTAGAATCGAAATTTGACGAAGGATCGAATGTTGATGAAGAAAGGAGGACAATGGAGCCAAACGAGGAAGGCGTACTGGAAATTGGAAGTTGTTCGGAAGATGAAACCAGTTCACTGAACGGGTTATTTCACTGGTAGATGGAGGATTATGAAGTTTTCTACCTGGATTGCAACATGCTGCAGATAAAGGAAGGGGAAGAAGGCGAAGATAAGGGCTTGGCCAGTGAGACATTCCCGCCAGAGTACAGCGAGTATAAGGAAGGTACGGCAGAATTAGACGAGACACCAGCTCATAAGCTGAAACAAGACAAACTCATCAAGTACGAGGAACCGACATTCAAAAGGGTGAATCTTGGGGAACAAGAGAAGTCTAGGGAGATTCTCGTTGGTGATGACTGGGACCTCGTATTGAAGGCGGCAACATTTAAAATATTCATGGAGTACAAGGACACCTTCGCCTGGACGTACAAGGATTTGAAAGGCATACCACCGGAGCTGTGCGTGCATAGAATTCCGCTCGTATCAGGAGCCCAACCCGTACGAAAGAGACCCTATAGGATGAATAAGAACTATGCCGCGAAGGTACAAGAGGAGATCGAGAAGATGTTGGAGGCGGGCATCATTTTCAAAGTAAATGTCAGCGAGTAGGTGTCATCGATTGTCATTTCCTTGAAGAAAGAATCAGAGCAAATCCGGATATGTGTCGACTTCCGGTGTTTGAACGCAGTAACTGTCAAGGACCCATTCCCAATTCCCTTCATCGATACCATCATGGAGGAGGTTGCTGGGCATGAAATGTACTCGTTCTTAGACAGGTTCTCGGGATATAACCAAATTTGTATTGCCGAAGAAAAGTTGAAGACAAATTTTGTGGTCGACGATGGAGTGTACGCATACAACCGGATGTTATTCGGGTTTCGTAACGCACTCGACACGTTCCATAGGATAATTTTGCACATATTTGACAAAATGTGGGTGGGCAACTTCAGGGCGTTCCTAGATGACTGGTCCATTTTCAGGGACAAGGAAAAACATCTCAAGGCTCTTGGAGAGTGCATGGAGAGGTACAGAGCAACACGCCTCGCATTGAACCCAAATAAATGCAGGTTCATGGTGCTACAAGGAAAGTTACTAGGGCACATTGTGTGCAAAGTCGAGCTAAAGACCGATCCTGAGAAGATAAGTCATTGTGCATATGGAGGCTCCGAGAAACATCACAGGTGTAAAGTCCTTTCTCGGCCATGTCGGGTACTATTAGAGGTTCATCAAAATTTTTGCACAAGTATCATACCCTCTGGACTTATTGACAAGGAAGGGACAAGCCTTCATATGGACTGAAGAAGAAGAAAAAGCATTCAAGGAATTGAAGGACCGACTAATTAGTTCACCCATCCTGGCATACCTGGACTGGGACAAGGAATTCCACGTACATGTGGATTCCTCAAACTTCGCCATAGGAGCAACATTCGCACAAGTCGAAGCACACAGGCTGGACCACCCAGTATTCTTTGCCAGTCGACTACTCTCGAAGGCGGAGAAGAACTATAGTACGACTGAGCGTGAAGCACTGGGGATGGTGTACTCCGTACAAAAAATTCAGGCATTATTTGTTGGCTACACCATTCACCTTCTATGTGGACCATCAAACCCTAATTTATTTGGTGAAGAAGCCTATAATCCAAGGAAGAGTGAGTAGGTGGCTGGTATTGCTTCAGGAGTTCACATTCACTATCATAGTGCGGCCAGGGAAGAGCCACGTGATCGCCGACCAATTGTCAAGGATACGGTCGGGCGAACCTGCAGAAGGAGTGAACGATCAGAGAATACTTGTACACATCCACATTTCCAAAGGAAATGGCACCGACGGAGAGGAGGAAGCTCGTATTGAAGAGCAAGACGTTTCAGAAAATTAATGGCTTGCTATACAAGATGGGGTCCGACCAGATCCTCCAAAGATGTGTCATAGAAGAAGAAATACCAGGGGTACTGAAGGAAGCACATGAGGGTTTGGCTGGAGCACATATGGGGCCGGATGGTACAACAAGAAAAATTCTTCTGGCAGGACTATGGTGGCCGACGATGCACACAAATGCACAGGAGTGCGTGTTAGGATGTGATACCTGCCAGAGGGTAGGAAAACCTTTGAAGTGGGATTTTATGCCACTCTATCCATCCTAGCCACAGGAGTTGTTTGAACGATGGGGATTGGACTTTAGTGGACCACTGAAAGTGAGTCACCTACATCGGTGCCGATACATTGTGGTGGCAACAAAATATCCCACAAAGTGGGCCGAAGCATGAGCATTGCGAGATAACACATCCCAGAGCACAACCAGATTCATCTATGAACAGATAGTGACATGGTATGGGATCCCAATCCAAGTTACGAGTGATCGAGGAGGACACTTTGTGAATCACGTCATCCGTCTGATGATGACGGAGTTCCGGATATTTCACAACCTATCAAGCCCGTACTACCCAGGATCCAATGGTCAAGTAGAGTCTACAAATAAGGTGTTAGTGTCAATCATTCACAAATCATGTGGGGAAGAGGACGGTGATTGGGAAGAGTGGTTACCAGCCGTCCTGTGGGCGTACCGTACGATGTATAAAGTGATAACATGATACACACCTTTCCAGTTGATGTACGGCCAGGAACCAGTGGTACCAATGGAATACATGGTACCTAGCCTAAGGATAGCCGTGGAGAACCGATTAGGAGATACTGAGAGTTTGAAGGAACGGCTGTACGAACTCAACAAACTGGACGAGTGGAGAGTAATGGAACAGTGGGTCACGAAAAATATGCAATAGAGAAGGAAGCACTGGCACGACAAACACCTTCGACGAATGAACTTTCGACCAGGACAATTAGTTTTGAAGTATAACGGCCATAACGAGATCAAACCAGGGAAGTTCAAAGTGCGGTGGTTAGGACTGTTTAAAATCAGAGAAGTATGCGACAATGGCTCTATAAAACTGGAGAACTTGGTTGGATCATTCCTACCTAATGCAATCAATGGATCAAAGTTGGAAGTTTACCAGGAGAGAAAGGAGGCGAAACACACAATAGCCATCAATATGCTCGGCTACGCCACCAAGGAAGATTGGCCTGTGCAGATGGAGACACCGAGGGAGCAAGAATGGGGCTTGGGGGGCCCCAGGTATGTAGTAGAGGGATTCTGGACGGAATCAAGTAGGAACCAGATCATGGAAGAGAGACTGGTGGAAAAGAAAGTGGAAGGAATTGCAGTGCCACGGATACACAAACACTTGACCAATGTAGTGTTCGGGACATCAACGCTCTGGCAACGAATGGGTGGACATTGGATTTACGTCGCCTCATACGAAGGCATACGGAAGGGCACCTAGCAAAAGAAATGGATGAAGAGGCCCATAAGGAGAGGGAAGAACAAGCGGCATGAGAATACCGGCCTGAAGATAATGATGAAGAAAAGGATGAATGGGATGATGAACAATGGTAGGCATACTTCGGAAAGACGATCGCTTGTTTAAAAACAGTGGTCGTGACAGAGGATAAATTCATATCACATGTAGACAGGTACACAGAAGAAATACTTAAACTAATGAGAAGAGAGAGAAGGAAGATGCCGAGGGTAAAGAAAATAGCAACAAAGGACAAACTCTGGAAAGTAATACCCAATCCAGTCGGACCCTCGACAGTAGAAGGCGAAGATGTTACATGGTACCAGCAATACGGAGGAAGGTATGTCGATGACAACTATAAAGGTACGGGTCCCACTCCTTTGCTTGATAAATGGTTTGACGTAAAATACATAGGGACTTGTTGTGAAGAGGATGTTATAAAATATTCCCGCAAACATGGAAATGGTACTATGCATCTGAATTAAAGATGAAGCTAGGTGATGAAACATGGACAACGAAGAGAAAAAGAGAAGATGAAGAGAGAGGAGAAAGACAAGAGGAAAGAGGTGAGAAGAAAAATAAATTAGAAGAATTAAAAGAAATTGAGGAGAGAAAATTAAACAAAGGGAAAATAAAAGAATTAAGATAGAATTATTGGATGGAATTAAAAAAAATGAAAAAGCAAAATCAAAGCCGATTAAGGAGAAAAAAATAAAAAGCAAAACAAGCTCGGCCAAGGAGGAGGTCGTACGACTATATAAAACACTCCAAAGCGTACGACATTCACACAACAGTATTGAGCGACTTTATGGGCAAGGGTTTCAAATCGTACGACATTCCCAGTGTCTTCAAGGCGTACGATAATTAGAGCACCTTCACATTGTACGGAAAGCAGGGTGCATTCACATCGCACAACAATTACAGTGTTCTCCAATCGTACGACATTCAAATTCTGTCCACATCGGACGACATTCAGGTTACATTCACAGCGTACGACATTCAAATTATTTCCACATTGTACGACATTCTTCAGAGTGTCTTCAAATCGTACGATCGAGTAAAGACACAGAGGGATACAATAGCATCGTACGGTTGGGAAATGCCACAGAGGAGAACATCGTTCGACCGCCAGACAGTAATACAACACATAGGTGCATCGTACGGTTTGGTAGGGCGATTTGCAAAGTCGTATGACCTGGTAGAGGCTTCTTCGTACGACAGAGCAGAGGCTTCATCATACGACGTGGGAGGAACAAACAAAGATGCATCTTACGGTCAGGCAAGGGCATAGGAAACCAACTCGTACGATGTGGCAACAGTTTCAGAGATTGCATCGTACAGTCTACAGGAGAGTTCGTACGACTTGGTAAGGGGAGAGGAAAGCACGCCAGAAGAGAACAGTCCGTACAACGGCCAGATAGGATAGTGGTAGCACGACCAAGGAGAAGCATTGTACGACCTAGCAGTGAAAGCGTATGGCCTGGCAAGCAAAGTGTACGCCGTATCTCCATTCCACAGTCCGTACGACGAGTGGCAAACCTTCAAATCGTACAGTTGGCAGGTGGTTGTGTACAAATTGGACATGACACATTCAGACGACTGGCAATTACGGTTGAAATTAGCAGGGTACGGGGTTGTTTAAATATTCATTTTTTTTTAATACAGCAGTTGCAGCAACGGTCAAGTAGACGATAATAAAACTGGTGGTGATTGTCAAGGTAGCAGGAAAGAAGAGAATGGACATTGATACAGACGCCATGACCTGGGAGAGATTGACTGGCAATGAGTGCAAGCAATAGTGGAGGAGTACAACCGACGATCATACACTGCAGACTACTTTGAAACATGCTCGTGTAGACAAGGCAATGTAGGTACCATACTTTAATGCTTGTGACTTTGAGCCCTAGCTGAAGGCCATAGTAGATAATTACTGCTGACATTCGCATAGGTCCATCATAGACTACATGGGTTGCTCGGTTACAGTTTCCTTTTGGCCATAGGACTTTGAGAGGGTATTTGGCATTCCAGCCACAGGAGCAAAAGTCAACAAGCGGGGAAAAATGAGTCAAAAGCACAAAGAAATACTTATTCAATAGGTTTGCCGAAACGACTTGACAGTCGAGGAGAAAGACACCATATGGAATGCTGACAATCGAGGGCTTTGCAAGAGCTACTTGGCGAATGCCGAATGGAAGTGCTTGCTGGATTAGTAAAATGTCGATTGACAGTAGCCAACTGAGCTTCAGATATCGCCATTTGGATGGTGGATTACATGGTAGGGCTCAACGTGGGCAGGGTATAAAACTGGGGACGGTTGCTCTTAGAACGGATGAGGGAATTCTTAGCGCAGCCACACAAGGCATTTTATATGATGCAACACACGATTGCCTTGCTCCTAGATGCAATCCACACACAGGTTCCAGAAGGTCGGTGGGGTCAGCTGCAGCCCCTCAAACACCTGGATCGAGGGTTGCCAACAATATTCTATTGGACCGTACTAGAGCTCAAGCAGGTTGGCGAAGGCTCTATGGCAGGAAAAAAGAGGAAATGCCGAGAAGCATCTGTAGAAGAAGAAGCATCGACACAGAGTGGGGAAGAAGGAGAAGGGGAGCACATTGAGTTATCTTGTTTGACATCAGCTGGGAGTTCGTCAGAGGATGATGAAGTATCTGTGGCTGTAGCGGCGCAAACCAGACTGGAATTAGTGGAAGCAATAATACCCGCTTTTTAGCCAGCAGGGTTCACCTTGCCAGCACCACCAGTGAGTCAAGAGAGTGCGCTGACTGTCACTTTCACCCTACCGACATCATCGTTCGGTGGTGGACGAACATTAAGAGTGGTAGCTGTTGTGACCTTTTTCACACATCACCCCATCAAGATGGGGACCCCCTAAATTTTGCTCCAGTCTGGTCTTTTGGCTTTGGTTCGCTCTCTCTCTGGTCTCTGGTCCTTCCGGGGATTGTCCCGTCGTTTGACCCGGGTTGAAATATTGGTCAAGTCTGTGTAATTAGGGTTTTCATCCTTCAGGCTTATTTAAGGTCAGACTGAGTTATAAAATTGAAATCTAAGCTTAGAGCAGCAGTCAGAAGACTTCCAGCAGAGTCCCCCTAAATTTTCACTGTATTCTGGCAACTTACTATTTTTAGTAAGTATTCAACTTGGGACTATTTTATTGAGATTTTGGAATTCTGTCAGTTCCACTGCATCCGAGTGACATCAAGCTGTCTACACGTAAATTTTGAGCCAGATCAGACGACTTACTATTTTTGGCATTTCAGGCTTTAAGAGCCAAATTAGGGTTTCTACATGAGCTTTTCAGATGCATGTCTGGGGAATCCTTCTGGGTTTTCCAAAACCTTCGCAGTGATGTAACATGCAAACCGAGACAACCACTTTCAGAGTTCAGCCTTCGGAGGCTATTTTTAGGGTTCGCATGCAGTGTTTTTCAACGCATGTCGGGTTTTTCTTCATGGGTTTTTCGAGAGCTTCGCAACGGTGTGGCTTGCAAGCAGTGAAGATCGAGTTTTGAGGACTTACTATTTTTAGCCAGTACGTGCATGCAGACCAGTTTTCTGGGTTTTTCTGGGTTTTTTGAGATCCCGCAGGCAATATGACATGCAAAACCATCCGGCAGTGGATGAGTCACTTTTCAGACAGTTTCTATTTTTAGCAGGTACACTCCGGCAGCCGCCCAACACTCCAGTCCAGCAAGCAGAACGACATGCAGAAGGAACGAAGTCAAACGGAGACCGTTCGGGATACATGCAAATCAAATTAGGGTTTCCACTTTTATAGGGGGTAAAATCCAAAAATAGCCGAAACAAAGTACCCCACCCATGTCAGCACACTTCAAGGTACCTGCTGGCAAAATTTGAGCAAAGTCGGAGAACTTACTATTTTTAGTAAGTCAGAGCACGGCTATAAATAGCAGGTCTGCACCCGAGGTTGGCGTCCGAGTAACCCTCAAGCTATCAAGATCAAGCGTTGCAACTTTCAGGCAAAACGGAGCTACTGAAGTCAGAAAGTCAAACTTACTATAAATAGCAGGTCAGGGCAGAGGACTGACAAAACAGGTTCACAAGGCAGAGAATATCATCTGATGAAATTTTCAGGCAAAACGGAGCCTTAGAGGTTGAAAATCAAGGGATTTGCTAAAAATAGCACAACTTGCTAAAAATAGAATGCAAGAGCAGGAACAGGTAGAAGCCTTGAAAAGTTTCTAAGGCAAAAACAAAAGCTCACCTAGTCAAATGCGCCCACCTCAAGGAGAGAAGCCTTGAAAAGTTTCTAAGGCAAAAACAAAAGCTCACCTAGTCAAATGCGCCCACCTCAAGGAGAGAAGCCTTGAAAAGTTTCTAAGGCAAAAACAAAAGCTCACCTAGTAAAATGCGCCCACCTCAAGGATTGAAGCCTTGAAAAGTTTCTAAGGCAAAAAACAAAAGCTCACCTAGTAAAATGCGCCCACCTCAAGGATTGAAGACTAAAAAGTTTCTAAGGCGTGGAAAACGAAAGTGGAACCAAGGAAATGCGCCCATGGTGAAAATGAAAGCTCACATGTTGAAATGCGCCCATCTCAAGGCAGAGGCTTGAAAAAGTTTCTAAGGCGAAAACAAAAGCTCACCTAGTAAAATGCGCCCACCTCAAGGAGAGATGCCTTGAAAAAGTTTCTAAGGCAAAAACAAAAGCTCACCTAGTAAAATGCGCCCTCAAGGAAGGTGAGGATATGAAAAAGTTTCTAAGGCGAAAACAAAAGCTCACCTAGTAAAATGCGCCCACCTCAAGGATTGAAGACTAAAAAGTTTCTAAGGCGTGGAAAACGAAAGTGGAACCAAGGAAATGCGCCCATGGTGAAAATGAAAGCTCACATGTTGAAATGCGCCCATCTCAAGGCAGAGGCTTGAAAAAGTTTCTAAGGCAAAAAAACAAAAGCATGGGGTCTCATTTGCGCCCTCACATGGAAGCTCCTCCCTCATATGCGCCCAAGGTTCTTGGAGCCTAAAGAACGCCTAAGTGTGAGAAAATAAAAGCTTGCCTATGGAAATGCGCCCTCAAGAAGGAGAAAAGGGTAAAAAAAAAAGCAGCTAAGGCATGGAAATGAAGGTATAAGGTGTAAAATGCGCCCAAGACTAGATGATGCTAAGAAGAAGAACGCCTAAGGTAGAAGGGAATGGAACTTGCAGGGGTGAAATGCGCCCTCAAGGTGAGGAGGTCTTAAAATTTTCTAAGGCGTAAAATCAAAGTTCATGTATGAAAATGCGCCCTCAAGTGTAGAAAAAGCGGCTAAGGCATGGAAATGAAAGCTTGCCTATGTATTTGCGCCCAAGGAGGATGTGGCCTAGTGGAAAAACGCCTAAGGCAAAAAACAAAAGCTTCAAGGTCAAAATGCGCCCCCAGTCAAAAGGAGGAATAGAGGTCTGGAAATATTCTAAGGCACGAAAATAAAAGTTGCCTAGTGGAAATGCGCCCTCAAGGTAAGTGGTGATGGAAAATGCTTCCTAAGGCGTGGAAATTTAAAGCTTGCCTAGTTAAAATATACGCCTAAAGGGGATGAAAATTTAAATTTTCTCCTAAGTGTGTGAAGTGGAGAAATTCCTAAGGCATGAGAATTTGAAAATTTGAATAAACAGAAAGAGTGGGTGAGCATGAAAATTTTCCAGACATTTAAACGGGGTTGACGACTTGATAAAATATTTTCTAAGTGAAAATCAAATGAACCCGTTTAAAATGCACCCATGAGTTAGCAGAGTTTGAAAATTAATTTCCTAAGGGAAATTTTAATATTTTCAGAAGAAATTCGTTTTGCCTAGATTATTTTCCTGACAGAAGTTAAATCTCAAAGGACGAATTATTTCGAGCACGCAAACAAGTTTTTAATCGCCCGGAGTTGAACGTTTTAATGAGAGAATTTAAAATGTCTAAGGCAAATTTTATGAAATCGAGGATTTAAATGACAGACATTTTAAAAGTTGGAAATAAATTTGCTACTCCCACGAATTTTTTTTTCGAGTTGAATTTATTTAAACACTGCGAGATTTTAAAATGGAATTTTAAATCAAGTCAAGTGATTGTTTTTCTCGCGAGTTGTTTAAATCGCCAAGAGGTAACTGGCAGACTAAGAGGAAAATTCAAATTTTTTTTTAGGAAGGAATCATTATTAATGGCAACTGCCATAATAACCGGCTGACGACTAGCCCACTACTGCGCTTGAATTAGAAGATTCCGAACGAAGATAGTGGGAAATTGATGAAGGTGCTAAAAATAGCCCCAGCACTACTTAGCAGGATTCTCCGAGAAGAGTTATTTAAACAATCTCTTCTCTCATTTCTCCTCACATTATTTCGAAGTTGAAGTTGCTGAAGAGGTTCTGGAGAGATTAAAATATTTTCCAAGTGGTTGAGGAGAGAAATTCTGTGAGAGTTTATTTTATTTCGGAGTGTTGAGTTGCTGAAAGTACGAAGTGCTGGAGAAATCTTCATTTGCCGAGACTCTTTCTTTCGAAAAGCTGAAAGTGTGTTGCTGCGACTTCGAAGTTGAAGGTTGAAGTTATTTTCCGGAGTTGCTGGAGAATTTAATTCTCAAAGAGCTGAAAGTGGAGTTGCTGCGAAGTTTAAACGTTGAGAAGTTGAAGAGGTTGAAATTTCATATTGCTGGCAACTCTTTATTCCTCTAACTGCTGAAGTTGACAAAGTGAAGTCAAGGTTCGAACAATTTGTGCTGGAGAAATTAGCTACATTGCTGAAAGTTATTAGCTTGCTGCGTTTTTTCTTCACCAGTCAGAAGTGCAGTTGCTGAGAGTTGTCTCTAAACTCAGAGATTTTTATACAGTACGAGGTTTGGAGTTAGAAATTTATGCTGAGAAATTTTATTTTCAAAGCTAACTCCGTATTCGCAGCCATCTCGGGAATTGTTTTATTTTATTAATCTGCAGTCTAGCTTATTCTTCTATTTTATTTTGCAGATGGCTGGCGCAAAGGATGTTGCAGGAACAAGCAGAGCCGCAGGCAGAGCCGCAAACACTGAAGCAGGCAAGGCTGGCTCATCTCGGCAGGCAATGATTAAGAGGCTCGCGAAGCCATTTCTCCCAAAGTCAGCAATAGTTTCAAAGTTGGCAGGATTGAATGACACCAACCTTGGTTCATTTAATCTGAATGCACTCAAATCAAGGATGTTCGGGCTAGGGGGCCATCAACCATCCGTCACGGCACATAATATAATGAAGAGTGGAATCTACGCAGCTGCTAGTTTTCCGCCAGCAATTCAGTGTCCGGAGCTAATTATGGAGTGCGCCAATCACTACAAGCCAGAACGTAGGACGATCGCCTCTCCGGATGGTAAACTGCTCGCCAACTTCACACCCGATGCCATCGGAGAAGCATTTGGGATTCCAACTGCTGAGGAGATGCTATACAGGACAAACAAGAGGGCAGATAAGATGTACTCTTCCTCTTTCGAAAGAGTCACTGCAGTCATCAACAGAGTTTGGATGCAGAAGCCGAGGCCACCCCGCACTAAGCTCCCAAAGCAGATAATTGCCGAGGACGTGAAACAAGAATACTGTGATTTGATAATGATGTTGAGCTGGGTGAATGGGAGTGCACAGGCTTACATTTTCGAGCCTTGGATGTTCTACTTCATCGAGATCATCTTGGAAGGAAAGAGTGTGTCGATTGGGCTAGGATGATTAGCAACCACATCGATGAGCAATTCAGGAGCTTGAAGGTGACGAAGACTTTCTACATGAGCTCATATGTGATTTACATGTTGGCCAGAATGACTAAATACAGAGGGATTTCGTATAAAGAGCCAATCGGCTGTGCCCCTGGTCAATTCAAAATTCATGAAGCCTGCACACAGCTACATTTGGCTAACATTGCCAACTATAAACGGGCAAATGATGCATTCACAATGCACATTGCAAGGACGCTTCAGCAAAGGACGCAGCAGAGAATATCTAAAGAAGCACAGACGCCGATTGAGGAATATGGGTATTGGCTCATCCAATTCCCGAAATTCACATATATTAGGCTGCAGGGGTTCACTTCGTATCCGTATCGGTTACCGCGATACCCCACTGATCACATAGTAATGCTTGAGATATCTAGGCAATTGATTGCCTACGATAAGATTCAGAAAAGGAAAAAGAAGGGCGGGCTTGATTTCCCTATCACCATGGGAAATTCCATTGAGGTGTGTCCCTCTTTGCAGGCAGCCCGAGAGGCAGAGGATGAGCTGCAATCTTATCATTTGTCATATCACACAGGCAGGCAGGATTTCGACCCCACGAACATCCTGATGGCACAGAACGCTGAATACCCACGTGAGCCCATCCGAGGACTTCGCAAATGCAGTGGATGAGGCTGAGATAAGAAGAAGGATGTTTTCCAGACTTCCTCTCAAGTTGATTAGAGAATGTGAGATTATTCCAGTTCCCGACCAGGTGGAGGAGGATGTCAACGCCATGCAACCCGACTATGGGTCAGTTAGGGATACTCCTGTCCCACCACCTGATTGGTCCGAGCCAGAGATCATGGACTTGGACACTCTTTCTATCCCGGTGATGACTTTTACCAGGACTTGGGTCGACAGACATGTATGCAGACTTAAGAGCAAGTCGATCGCCCTTACTTACAGCTTGATGGGTGACCCAAGGCCGTTATCGGTAAAAAGAGGGAAACAAATTGCTCAGACATCGAAGGCACAAGTGGAAGTGCCAACCCAGCCGATACCGTTGAGGATAGAACAAGTATCACCCGTGCACTCACAAACTCAATCTTCGAGTTTAAGAGTGGTTTCATTATTTGCCGATCAGAGGGCAGGATTAGAGGAAGAGCGGGGACTTGAGGAGGTAGATCAGCCCAACGCCCGGGAATCAGCTAGTGTCAGTCTATCCAGGGGCGGCCAACAGGAGGAGGAAGAGGAAACAATGGTCGACACCCATTTTCAGCAGATGTTGGACACGGCTTTGGAAGAAGAAGAAAACACAGAACAGGAGACCCAAGGGTCGGGAGATACCCAGCTTATAGAGGAGGATGAGCCCGAGCAAACCAGTGCAAGAAGAGAGGAAGTGCACGAGATGGAGGCAACAGAAGAACAGCCCCTTGTCATTTGTAATCCACAGCAGACAGTGCCTGATTGGCTTTCCGACAGAATGAGGAGAGAACCCGAGGATGACATGGATCCGGCCATTGAGATGGAAGAGTTCCTCAGGAGGATCAGCGCGCCACCAGAGAAGAAAAGGGCCCGAAAGGTTTCAAAGATCTCGACCGACGAGTCAGGCTCCCGCACGCTTCAGGTGGCTATTCCGAGGGAAGATTGTGATCGAACCGAGGAGAGGCCTGAAAATTATGTGATCACCACAGTAGAGTTGGGTCGTCCTACGGGAGCCCAAGTTATCGAGGAGTTCGATAACTCCTATCAGGCATTGAAGGATCAGTTGCTCCGCACGGAGGGGAAGTATAAGAAATTGAAGAAGGAGCACAAACCCTTGATAGGATATATGCAGAATCTAGCACGTCCAGGTGAACCAGCAGACCCAGCAGTAGAACGTCCATCGGAGCTTCCGAATGAGTCAATTGTTGCCTTAGAGGATTTAAAGAAAATGGAAACGGAGGCAGACAAGTGGGTTAGCCGTGTTCACACTGAGACAGGAAAATTCATGGAGGACCTTGCCGATGCTTATCGACAGGCCTCAAATATTTTGGCACGAATGGATATAGTAGATCAGGCCTGGGGTGATACTCGCATCTATCAAACGAAGACTGTACTTCGCTTGGGGGCTTTGATGCATGTACCTCTAGAAACCTTAGTGGATGGAGGTGTAATTCAGAGAGGTGATAGGCACGATTTCACCAGTTGGTACTCCTCGGTGGTCACAGGCCGTGGATTTCACGACGCAGCAAGGGCAGATTCAGCTAAAGTGAAGAAGGCAATGGGCAACATCTTGGGGGGAGTCCTCAATACATTAGAAGCCATATTTGCTAGAAAGTTGGTCCCAGAGGAGATAACTGCTGATGGTTTGAAGGGTAGACTGCCTCCATCCTTCTCAGCTGCGAAGTCACTTGTCCTGGATGACTTCGAGAATGTCTCCACGTTCTCTAGTATAATTCAGCATACCCAGGACGCCTTGGTGACATGGAAGAAATCTTGCATCCGATACGGACAGATGGTAGCAGTCTTGGAGTTCCAGCTCAACCATATTCCACCGATCTCTACACAGGAGGTTGAAGCAGTATTGGCCCGGTTGATCGAGTTTGCTATCCGGGAGAAGGCCAGTGGGAACGCGCTGCTTGATGAGGATCTTCTTGATGATGGTAGTGGGCATTAATTGCTCATTATGATTCCTGCAGGGGAGTGGAGAATATTCTGTGCATTCATTGCCCACTCCTATCTGTGGCGGTTTTTAGGGCAGAAACCCTAATCAGGGCATAGGTGGCTCAATCTGAGCCCTTCATTGTAATTTGATCTGAACTGTCCACTGAATTGGACTTATTATAAAGGGGGCATCCCCCCTCATTTGTAAATATTAGAATTAGAATCAGAGATAGATCAGAGCTAGAGAGTATTGGAGATAGAAGTTAGAGAGTAGAGCTTAGAAGTTAGCTTAGATTGAGGAGGAAAGGAAGTTTTCCCATTGAGGACTTTGTAAGAAGTTGTTGTGAACACTCTCATAATATAAAGATTTATCATTGTTTGGTGGTTCTATCTTCTCTTCTATTGTGAGTAGCTAGCAAGGCTTGTTCGTCTTTCCAATTCAAGGTAGATAGAGTAAAATAGATTTTATTTCATGCAAGTAGTTGTTAGCTGTGGAGTGTGGCGTTGTGATTTGAGCAAGTCTTCTCGTCCATACCACTAGCGGACTTGCCGATGGTAAGTTCGCCTTGCGTGGTCAACTGGAGTATCAGCACTTAACTTCGATTATGGTTCATGTGTTTGTATGCGTCGCGTTGACGGTATGAACGTGTTGTGTCATAGTTTGAACATTTTCTCATCCTTTGAAGATTGCACCAACTTTGTCGGAGTTGTTCGAAAGGAGACAAAGCAAAGTTTGGTTTGAAGATTGTTTAAATCGATCCTCGTCCTCCACCCTTTAGAAGTAGACTTGTAGAATCCCTATCCCTATCCCCTTTAAATTCTGCATTTTCCGAGTCAGTTTAGATACCAGAACCATATTGCCAAATCATTCATGTCCTAATTGCTTCACGAAACTGAACAACTACGTAAGTCCCCTTGAAATAACCAGCAACACACATCAACCAACTGAGTCTATTCGCAATAAAAGGAACCTTGGAGTCGAACACATGAACTTTCAAGCAATCTTAGCATGTGGGACACTTTGATCAAGAGAGAATAGAGTGACCGTTGGGGCAACTTTATTCTGTGCTGGCGCTGTCACAAAAGGCACGTCAACAGAATTGGCGCTAGAAGGAGGGCCACTTTTATAGTGAAGCAAAGAAATTATAAAAGTGTAATGTACCAAGATGGTGCTACCTCATAGAGGGATATCTCCGCGGCTACAGCCAAATTTGGGATTCAACGACGACCAAGAAGATATTCTT